>JAQIWH010002198.1:0-26009 GCA_034695005.1 Cryptops parisi | reverse complement strand
CACACAGTGATCACCTAGCTCGCCCCTTGGCTGCCTCAAGCTAATTCTGTGCCAGCTAATTTGGGATAGAGTATAGTTTAACCGTAATGTGAAGTATAATTAGTTGTAATCATTATAGCACAGCATTCCATTTGGTTTACATACAGTATTTAAAATACACGTTAAGTTAAAGTTAAATAACCTACAGTATGTGATAAAAATTATTGCATTAATAAGTACTATAAGTAAACGTTTTTATAACATGGAATATAAGTTATTCAACAACTGATTATTTCAAATGGTTCATCTTAAAAAATAAAACACTGCTTATGTTGATACCTGCTAAATTCTATTTAAATTACAGATTCGATAATGCTAATTTCTTGTTTTACAAAATATACGTAAAATGCTCTCGTATGTCTAATTACTCCTTAATTACAACTAAATCACAATATCTCTTTCTTTCATCCAAAATTACATTACTCCCTCCCCCACAAGTAAGTTTAAAATTGCTCATAATAAAAATTAAAACACTGCTTATATTGACACATATTAAGCCTACACGTTACTTGCATTATAAAGTTGATAATACAGAATTTATTATTTCACGAAATACACGTAAAAACGCTCTTATCTAAAAATATAAGTAAAAACTCTTATCACAAATCTCTTTGACCACAACGGATATCACTACAGTACATCGCTTTCACCCATCCCCAAAAACAGCGCATTTGCAAAGAAACGTCGCGTAAAATTACATTTTAAAAAAATAAGTGACAAAAAGTTAATCAAAATATTTGGTACTTACAGTTTTGACGATCTCGAAGTCATTTGGAAACTTTTACTTATTGTTCATAAAGTGGAGATATTTTAAGTCATTACTTCTGAGTATTCAGTTGATTAGATAATATAGGTAGTTACGGAGAGATGATGCGCATTATTGAATGCGACGTAGTGATACGTGAAAAGTTCATTTTGTTATCTAACAAATTATTCACTTTTTGTAACACTTTATAAAAGCTCAAAAGTTGTCACCTAGCATTCACTATTTTAAGTGAAATTTAAACGGAAGTTCAATAACTTTTCAATTAAACTTTTACTGTTTCTTAGTTCCCTTTGTAGCATTATTAATGTGGCAGCTCACTTTTATAGCACTTTGTCCATGTCCATTTGAGTCACCCAATATTCACTTTTCCAAGTGAATTTTATACTAAAGTTCATTCAAACTAACTTTTCATTTAACATTAAATGTTCACTTCACTTTGCGTATCACTTTGTATATCATTTCTATTATATCATTATTACGTAGCACATTTCTGGTTTCATAGCACTTTTTTTTGTCGATTACAGTGTTGACTCTGCATGCTGAATTCAATGAAGCATTACTGAAAACTGAATATCATCCACAAACAAGAAGAAAAATAAACAAATAGCCACACAAAATTTACGCATCCTAACAAACCCATCCCCAGTTTTAAAGAAAACTACGACCAACGGAAACTACGTTGAATTCAACTCAATAAACAAAACCGAAAGATAGAAAGAAGACATTAAATAAATTTTTACCTTGTCTTCCATTAAAGTTGACGTTATTTTTATCAGGATCAACAGGAAACAGTTATTCAATGTTCATTGTAAGCAGTTATTCAATGTTTATCGTAAACAGTTATTCAAAGTTCGTTGTCTGAAATCACCTTGTTGGTTTGATAACATTTATTTCATGCTGAAACACTTGGTGTTTTGTATAGCCAACTGCCACTAATATTTTCAATTAATGTATCATTGCGTTAACACAATTATAACACGTTAACATATCCAATGTCTAGAGTTCTGTACAGATTTTTATAGTAGAGATCCAATGGTTTCTTTGATTTTATTTCATGCTTCATAAATTTCATAATTGAAAAACTTTTTCATCAACATTCTGAAATTGAAAAAAGAAAGGTATATTAGACTTGTATTTTTTGATAAAGTATGAAAATAAATTACATTGTAATACAAACTGTTAAAGTAAATGTTTACAAACTTGTAAAAAATTCAAAATACAGATTACATTGCTTGTTGTTTTACAAATTTGAAAAAAGAGTTGTATAATCATGTATTATTTATCTAATTTGAAGATACATTGTATTTATTTAGTTTTTCGACCGCAATAAAAAAAAATAAAAATAAAAAATAAAATCAACTTAGTACACTCTTACAAATATAATCAAGTAAATGAACTTAATGTATGCAAATATCAAACCATTAATTTCAGATACAACCATAGACTAAAGAGTAACAACTCTAACTTTTTAGTCTATGATACAACTACCTTTTAAGTCAACAAAAAAAAAAGTATTTTTTTAACGTTTTTTTCTTAATATACTATATACAGTAAATGTACCACGTGTCTCATAAGTCTTACAGTTGAACCTACTATTAAAGTGTAAAACAACACTATATACGTTCAACACTGAGACACTCTGTTATAAGGAGAGGGAACCATACTTCTTATTTTAACAACTCTGCACCGCTTATTGTTATTAACTAGTGTGTCATTCCCGTCGCAAGCGACTACCCAAAAATAGTACAGTCCAGTTTCATTCATAGTCAAATTTAGGATTCATACCAATGCAGATATAGGGGGGGACCTAGACCAAAGTACTCTATTATATCGAGCTTAACATCGATATTGACGTCACATCCGTCACTCAAGAAATTTAAGTCATATAAATTAGAAATGAGGTTAGTCTTTAATTGATAACAATAACCGACTTATGTATGACATTTTCCAAAAACAAAATTGACTCACGTTGTTTATTGAAGAAAAAATATGCACATAAAAATAAAAATAAACTACAAGAAAAGTACAGTATTAGAATAAAATTAAACAAATCACAGCACAGCTTACACAGCGCAGTACAGCTTAAGTTGACCGCATCAAAGTACGTTGTATGGAAGTCTATAATAACCACGCTCGCTTTTCTACAAATGCACTAATAATAACAAAATGCAGAGAAGAACAGTACTTTTTAAAAACATTAAATTGTAAGTAAATGTATTAACAATTTAGAACCTTATGCGACACTGTGTATTGAGATGGACAATTACCATAACATCTGCGCACTATGTTGTGTACCATTTTTAAATTGCATTTTGAGTCCATTATAGCCAAAGATGGTGCGAGGTCACGTTTCTAATTCAAAGCTCAATCGCGTTAAGTTGTTTAAATTTTCAAGTTCCAGCTTTAGAATGACGTGTTCCGATGCCCAAAGCAAATTCCGAAATCTAAGCTCTTCGTAAAACTCATGTAACGACCCCTCTAAAGTGATTCACCTAAAAAAATATATAAATACTTGTACCCTTGGACTTGAGATAAAGTCTAATAAATCTTTTGAAACCATAAGATACTTCTTTTAACACGGGTTTAAGATTACATTGGAATAAAATTAATTTTACATTTTTAAAATATGGAAGAATTTTTTTTAAACAAGTGGATTGAAAATGTTTTTAAAAATGTGCTTTACACATAGTTTCGCTTTATGCAAATTTAGATATACGCGATCTTTGCGTTATTCGATATTCGATTTATACGAGTTTTGAGTAATTCTATTTTCGATTTCTGCAAGTTTTGAAAAATTTCATTTTTGAGTTCTGCAATTTTAGATTCGATTTATGCATATTTTGTTACATAGGACTTAATGCGGTTTCAATTTATGTGGTTCTTGCTTTATGCGAGTTTTGGTCCATTGGACTATATACAATATATCATCATAAATGCCAGTATACGTTCAATACCCAGCTAACTAACAAGCAAACTCACTCATAAGTGAAGCTAATATGAAACGTATAAAAAAGTAATCTACCAAACATTCCCATAAGACAGCGCGTTTCACATGACATTTCAACATACCAGAAACCCCAACTTTTCCCTCTTTGCATCGTCTTGCCAATTTCAATATTCTTTCATTTTGGAAGGAAATACCCCCTCCTTTTTCTCCCATCTTATATTTCCTCCATCACGGAAAGAAACCAATATAAGATGGTACCGATAATTCAATTAAAGAACACGCGTGGCCAGTGTTGCCTTCAAACATTGGCGTTCCCAGAGCAACGGCAATGAACGCAAGACACCCCCACCAAAAAAAAAAGTAAAAAATAAAAGGGGGGAAACGAAAAGGAAAACAGGGCAAAGAGATGAGAGAAAAATTATCCGGTCCATTTTCAGCTTGTAGTGTCCAATTAAATCTTCATCAAGGAATGCGGGTGATAGATGAAAGCCAACTGGCTCCTCGGCAACGCTTTGCACAGAAGCGCTACTTCTACGACGACTGTGTGATAATCAGATTGCAACCAACAGCTGCATTGCTCTCACTGAACTTTTTTTTATATCTACATTTTAGTACTACAGTTTTAGTAGCAATAGTACTAGAGCAAGCGGGAATCTAGGAGAAGGCAATGTTGTGTGTGTGAGAAAGAACAGATGTCGCATTAAGGCAAGAAATTACGTGGCGATACCACACCGTCGCTGTGTGAAGAAAGCGGTATAATAATAATAATACAAGGTTTACGAAATGCATACTTTTTTTCAAAAATAAGTGTAAACATTTTGGCACCCCTTTAGGGTGAGCCAAATTGAGTAATTTTTGTTTTGGTATGTACTATATATGAATTAGTTTTTTTTTTAGTATCGATTATGGTGTTTCCCACTTCAACCAATGAGATGACGGCACATCTGGGTATTTCGTGTCTAAGAGTTAGTTGAATCTCCAAGAACTACTGTGACTCTAGATTGTTATTATTGTGGTCTGTTGTCTTTGAATCATTGTTTTATACGATTGTGCAGCGATGTAATCGCATTACAACATGTCTTTTGTATACCGCAGATGGCAATACCACGAAACTACTCAGATAAATTGTGTACTAGAAAAATTGTTTTATTAGGGTAAGAAATCCAGACTTTAGGAATTCAATTAAAAATGTAGTCTTAATATAAACGTGGTACAATGTGATTCATTTTAGCAAAACCCGCTTAAAACGTTTTCCGCTTAATTAATAAAATTTCTGTTTAGAAATTTCGTCTGATGTGTTTAAATTTCATTTTTACCTCAAAAATTTTTCATTTCAAAAGAACTCTTTTATTTGAAGACACACGTAACTTTTGGTGTGGCAAGTGAAGAAATTTGTGGACAATTGTGACGTAAGCTTCTTGCGTCAGTTTCTTGCCAACCAGTTTTCATTGGTTGAGCAAACAACTGACGTCATAGTTAGTCAAAAATTGCTTCAGTTGTTACACCAAAAAATGCGTGTGTCAGTCAGGCTGTCTTAAGAGTTTTTTTTCTACTTTCAAACAATTTCGAATACTTTCAGATAGTCTACAACCAAATTAAAATTGTTTCGTCATTGTGCAGCGTCATTTTTCACTCGATTATAGTACACGCTTTAATACTTTTGGTTACAATTTTCACCCTGTTAAACCTTTTGCTTCACCCTATCGTTGATCGGATTCACCCTACATGAAATATAAATCGCATAAACTAAGTTCTCTTACACGTCAAAATACCTTACAATTCAATTGCGACACGTTTTGTCATCTGATAATCCACGTCAAGTGAAATTTCGAACTTATTATCGAACAATTCTTAACCAACAAAGGGGTATCTTGATTACATTACACACATACCGTGCACTTACCCCTCCATCTTTTTTTGTTAAAAATCTCAGCCCTAGGGTATTGCAGTGGCCCGGTGGGATATTAGTACATAGACCTATTTGATCGGTAGACTTTGTCGTTTCCAAAGGCCAAATTTTACCCCCTCCTGGAGTTGACAAAAACTCGCTGATGGATGAAATAAAGCGTATGACCTTTTTTTTTGTTCTCTGAGTTAGGACTTACGCTTGCTGAGCAACGTTCATTGTCATGGCACAAATCGAACACAACTTCCATGATTAAAAGTTTCTATTCAACCAGAACACATTACTCGGTCTCGTCAGATAAACATATTACAACAACTTCTGTCATCATTTTCATGTCAAACAGATTTCACTTAACGCCAACTATTACAAGTGAAATTATAAAGAAAAAATGATGGGCGATTGTAGCTATAATGTTCACATGTGGCAAAAGTTTCTATAGTATTTTAAAATAATTATTTTTTTGCTTAATATATATATTTAGTAACAAGTAAACAACTAAAACTTTGAGACGTAATATGCTGTATGCTTTTTACTGTGTATATGTTACAGGTAATGTGTATAATCCAAGCATTATATAAGCTTTTGACAAAGTACAAAATAACATCTTGTATAGAACTTGTTTATAAGTTATATGAAGTTAGGTTAGTTAAGAACATTGTCTTTTAAGAAAAACATATTCGGCCTAAATTTAACCTAACCTAAATTTTTTCTTAACTGTTCCAATTGTACAACTGACATAAATTTGTATAGAAAAGTTAGACATAATATAAAAAAATGCTAATTTCATACATTGCTTAAACAGGTTAGTCATTGTATACAATGCCTGGATTATAAACATTGCCTGTAATATATACATCATAATAGAATCAACAATGAACTATATTATTTTAAACGTATAATAATTAGCTGTATATTCGTGAACAATGATGAGAATGTTTCTTTTTCAGTTGATTGTTTTAACTCATATTGCCTGGCAACATTGTCTGTGTTAACCCTTGGATATTATTCACTCTCACGTTATGGTGAACCCCATGGATGTATGTAAAGTGCAGTATTTCATACATACAGTACATTCACACATAAAGGAAGTTATATAGTAGTAAATCTGTGTTTCAATACATTTTTAAAATTAAACATTGATTGTTTTGAAATTGATTTAAATTTAATTCTATCAATCAAAACAAAAAAGTACACATTGCCTAACATAAAAAAAATTGAGATTACAAAACTCAAAATATGAAGGAATAGCTTGTCAATATTACTGAAATATTGTGCAGAATCTTAGTTATTGCTTCATTATTATTATGCAGTTATTTCAACATGTCAATAATATTTTATAGTTGTGATTGAATCGTAACATTCTTGTTTTATGAACTGTTAAAATAAACAAATATAATATATCACATAAATTGTTATAGTTTTTAACCCATATTCTTCGCTTGATGCATGACCAAACTGTGCCATTCAGTTTAGGATCTGACACCACGGGGGCAGGTTTTCTCGCGATTCTGCCAATTCCTCCTGCATTATAAAACCCCATCTTCATCATTTCTGTATTTCTTGATTTCTATAATATCTGAGTGCCAAATGACATAGCCGTAAGGCCAATTGGTGCCCTCGTTAAACTCAAAGTACCTATTATCGCAATTTCTAAGCAATGCAATATTGTTATTTTTTTTAATATAACATCATTATTTAAAAAAAAACAGTGCGTATCTTATTATCACTAGTGACTTGCCGCACATTTATTATCCACGAGCATTAATCACACATGTACAGCAAACTTCATTCAACTAGTGGCTTCGGCGAAACAAGAAAGCTCAAAACGTTAAGAAGATCTTACATGACATGCTTATAAAACAATTCTAAGCCACCATTCTTGCAATTTCTAAAGCTTAACAACACCCGCCGACTGGTGTCGACAGCTTCTTTTACTTCGACCCAAAGAATGTGCCAACTAAGCAACCATCAAAAGCTGCAAAAGACTAGCGCGCCCGGATCTTCAGCAACGTCCCCTTTTGTTTCTTCCAACTGAAAAACGTGGTTGGCATCATCAAAGACGAGCTCTGTCTTCGAACTAACTTGCCAAAAGTAGAACCATAGAACCATCTCGTCCAAAAAAACATACCAAACCACCCACTTTCTCTTCCCTTATAACAAATATAAAAAAATCGAGCTTTCCGTAGCAGAAATTTTGATTTACAACCCCGAAGCTAAAAGGCACCCCTCTAAAAGCGAAGAACCATCTTTTCGATTTTTATTACCATCCAAACTGTGTGTTGTCTGTCTATAAGGTATTTCCAGCTTCTGGGTGGTAAAAAGGACCTTTTTTTTATTATTTTCTTTTTACAAAAACGGTTGATAGAGAATCTGATAACAGTCTCGAGAGACCTATCGATGACATGCAACTGATCTTGGTTGCAAGACTTCTAGGAAGTCTTCAAAGTGCTATCGGTTTTCAAACGTTAGGGAAACCCTCAATAGAAAAAAAGACAAGAGTAGTATAGAGTGAAAGTACATCTTGTAAAAATGACCTGTTCGACTGCGACTAATTGCTACGTTATAGCTATACGTTAGTTTTTAATGTTCTTTTTACTCTGGCATCAAAATGGTTCGGCTTGGTTTCATGTCAAAAAAAAAGAAGAGGAATATTTTTTTGTTTTTGAATTGTAAAAATTATCGAAAACACGTTTTTTCACTGTTTCAAAGAATATTTATGTACTTAATATCAATGAATCATATACAGTATAATAAAATTTAAGCGTTAAAAACGAACAAATTTACCTTTCGTGTATTAAAATGTTTATGATTTTAAATTTATTATCAGTAAAACTTTTTTACAGGAAACACATTTTGATGGTGTGAAAACAGTTCACTGGTCAGTAAAATATTTTTTTTACTGGTGATAAATTATGTATGACTACATTTTAATGATTGATAATTTAATATAATTAAAGCAGTCATTTTATTTTTATTTATAACTCGAAATGCCCCCACGGCTTCGCCCGCGCACTATTCTGGAATAACTTAAATGAATTTATGGAATCTATGTTCAATCTAATTATTTTCTAACTTTTTTCACGCATTTAATTTCATTCATCTTTTCACAATACGTGTACAAACACGACACGTCAATATGTTATTCAATTTAATGAAAGTTAATAAAAGTTATCTTAATGAAAGTTATTTTATGTACTTACTTGTATATAGGTTACCGTTCATACATGTGTTACTTTTTATAGTAACACATGTTACCACATAAAGTACAGTATAAAGTGCATTACAAAACTATAGTACAAAATTAACAGTCGTTACTGTTAATTTTTCATGCATGTGTTACCGTTAATAGATTGAAAACACATACATAGCCGATACGTATGATAAAATATTTTAAGGCAAAATAGATCCATACATACAGTATATATTACCATAAATTGTGTAATGCGTAAAATACAGTACATCAATACTTTTTTTCATGAAATATCCAGTTAAAGTGCGAAATCCGTTGAATTATGAACTAGTTTAACAATTTTCAATTATAGTGTGAAATAGGGTTACTTCATGACATACCCATTTATTTAAGTTAGGTAAATTTATTATGTTGCTATACAGTGAATGAGAATTTTAAATCTGGCATTTAACGAGTGTGTGTCATCCTAAAATTACAAACAATCCTAACTTCCTGAGTACAATAATACTAACAACATATAAACAACCCCGTTTCTTTTTATCAAACTCAACCTGACTATCAAAAGTCATACTTTTGATCTTTTCAAAACAAACTGCCCCACTCTCTCAAAATGACCGATTGCAATCATCTCTTAAACCTCATCACCCTCGAAACATGTCGTTCACTATCATCCTAAACAGTAGGAGTAGCAGCACAGTTAAAACACCCCCTCCATCTACTAAACAGTGAGATACCCATCGGTGAAGTTTTCAAAACAGCTTTTGACGTTTTGTCGACACGACCGCTGGTGCACCTTCTTCAACGACAGATTGCGCCATCCGTTGCTAATGCTGCCCATCACGGGATCCGTCAGTTGACAGACAAGTCTCTTTTGTAGTGTGCACTGTCAGTAATACTACTGTACTGCTGCTGTTACAACTACCCAGCGACGACTCCCCATCATCATCATCATCTTCGACTTTTGGCTCCTTTCATTAAAGGTATTAGTTTTTGGGACAAGTGTGGCGTCACATCAACACCTTCCCCCTTCATCCTA
This sequence comes from Cryptops parisi, assembly GCA_034695005.1. Lineage (NCBI taxonomy): Eukaryota > Metazoa > Arthropoda > Chilopoda > Scolopendromorpha > Cryptopidae > Cryptops > Cryptops parisi. The sequence goes on along the minus strand of JAQIWH010002198.1, from coordinate 16,125 downwards.
CGAACTGGCTGTGATTAATGAGTCGCTGACTCGGCACGGCAGCATCGCTGCTTCCATTCACACAGACACACACACTCTCTCGGCCTCTTATCACACCGCTAGAAAGAGGATGGACAATAGGACTGTCATTCGCTTGTGTGACAACACAAAACGACGACGTGGAAACTGGGGGGAAAGGATCTCATCCCCCTAAAACCAGCACGCGTGCGCATACTCCCACCTTCATGTTCTTTCTTACACGCTTAACTGAAGACGTGTGTTGGTTAATACTAAACTGCGAGGGGATCAAGTTTTAGGTGCGAAACAACGGAATTGACATTGACATTGGCCAATGAGTTGAATTTTAATTTGCAACGAGGCCCATCTGTTCCTTTTGGATGGGTGTTGCCTTTTTTTTCACATCTAGACTGATATTAATGTTAATTTAAAGAGACAAATTAAGGGGGAAATTGTACACAAATGTGTGTGTGAATAACAATTTTTATTGGAAATACATATTGCTTTTTTTATATAAAGTATGCAGCCGTTGAGTTAAACGTGATTGAAACAACGAAAATGGTTATTTGATGCTTTTTGTGTAGTGATCATATTGTTTCAGAAGTTAACAGAAAGTTAATGAGATATTTATTTATTTTATTATATTTTTTTAAGACAAAAAAAATTATCTCCAACGTATGAAAATATTTTATGAGTTGAGTGAAATAACCGACGTAAGTCAAAACATGTAGTTTTGAGAAAAAAGGCAAAATCTTCTGGCACCTTCAAATTTAAGATTAAAAAAGATCCTGTCAACTGTATTTATATAGAACAAGATTAGATAAAAACTTCGTTTTTTAAGCACAATCTTTTACTTGGTTGCCTCGGTACAATGTCATCATTAATGAAGCCTGATATCTATTCACTTATACGCTTTGCGTGTTAGTAGTTTCCTAATAAACTTTAAATTTCAAAGTTCGGTTAAGTAATTTTTTAATCCAATTTGCTACTAAATAATTTCAAACTGTAAAAGTATAAACAATTTAGCTGTTACTAAAACTTTTGCATTGAACCCATCTTGAAATTAGAAACACGAATAACAAATAACATTATAGAATAAATAAATTCGGCTTTTTCGTGACTTTAAAACCATAAAACGGTTCGATAAAACGAAAACAAAAACCGTTTTCATCGTTTCCTACTGTTCTGGTGCTTCACAGTTGAGCTGTAACGGATGTGTTTTTTACACTTCCTTTCGCTGTGAAACTAGAACAAGAAGCGAAGTGGAGAAAGGCAAAGTATTTTGGGGGCTCTAGGGTCTCTTTTCTCAGCCTCGAAGTGATTGAAAGGGGTGAAAAGATCTCAACGCAGCCTCGCTTTCGACCTCATCGATCTTGGTTGAAAACAAGCGGAAAACGACACGCACACGCACACCTACTAGACCCACTACTAGTGGTAGTAGTACTTCTCTGGCCAAAAGTCCTTTTCTCGATTTGGTCGGCCAGAGATAGAAGAGAAAAGAAGGGTGTTTCCGGGATATGGTCAATGGGCCAATTGCCAATTCAAAAGGTCGCCAAAAGGTCAACAAGCTCCAACAACAGCAGCTCGACAGTAAAAGAGTGGAACGTTTCCACAGTAATTGCCATTTCCGAGTCCAAATACGACTGCTACTTTCGGCTCTAACTAGTACTTTTCCGAAACAACAACCGTATAAAAGTGGTGCAAGCACAGATTTTAGTCCATTTCAATTTGTGTTTTTTTGTTGTCTGTGTGTATGTGTGCGCAGAATTGTTAGAAAGTTTCTATTTGTGCCAAATGAAAATTATACAACGCCGCTTTTCAAAGAACGTGGAACTTGTCTTTGCCAAGAATAAGTTTTTAAGTTTTTCGAAAAACATTGAAAAAAAACTTTGAAAAATTTCTCGACAAACGACCCATTTCAAATTGGTACAGAATGAAACTCGGAACTACAATACAGTGATTCTTACGCTAAAATATACGGTCTGTACAATCATGAATAGAATACTTTTGTAGTACTATTGTGCTTCTTGAAAACTGAATAAACAGATACTATTCCAATTTTTATTATACGTAGTTTGTAGTATTTGTTTTAATAGTGAAAGTTTTTTAACTTAAATAATACTAAATGCGGAGTATTTGAATCGTTCACCATGTATGTTCATATATAACTTAACTAGATGGCGTTGCTTTCAACATACATAATATTTCACTCATAAATGATAGTAAAGTACAAGAACTTTCTAGTTTACATAGTAGACCAGTGAAAATTACTTTATTATAGAATAATTTGACAAACCCAATACTGTGTGTGTGTAGCCTTAAACGTTCAAAAAGTAGGACTATTAAAAAGGAATCTGTCAAAATAGAGTAAAAGTTTTGACATATTTAATGCAGTTTTTATTACATATATTTTTCCGTATTTTATATAAATTTATAATAAGGAATGATCCAAGTTTGCACATAAGTGTACATAAAAATAAGTCTATACGAAAAAGCGTATCATGATTGTACATGAAAATAAAATAATTGTAATAATATACAACCTAAAAATAACTTTTGTTTGTTAGAAAATACAAAAATTAATTTTTAACTTACAAAAAAGAAAACACATCAAAAGACACAAGCTATCAAAAACTATCAGGTATCGTACAAAAGGTCAGGCAAAGATCGACACTAAGGGAGTTTTAAAAAAAAAGTTCTCCGAGATCCATTTGTAGAAATCGAATCTTGTTGGTGGGAAGAATTTCCTTTCATTTTTTCTTCTTTTTCCCTCTCCCCATGGACGTTACTTTACTCCAGAACAACATTATAGGGTGTATATAACAACAAAATAAAAAAATCAACTTGACGCGCGTGAAGAAGCTTCTTAAACAAAGCCCACTCGCTTTTAAAAACCTCGCAAAAAGTGGAATCATATTTCAAATCTGATTTTGTTTTTTACTTTACATTAAAATAAGTCGTCTTAAATTGACTGTGAAACAATTATATTATTTACTCAAAGAAGTATAGGCATAATCTATACAACATGGATTATTCAAATTATTTATTATACGATTTTGCATAACTGGATCTTCGAAGTAAATAATGCCGCTGTTGAAGTGTGAAAACTTATTTCATGAAATAATCCAATTAAAATGAAATGTTAAGATATTTGTACATTACATAGGTATATGGTATTTAAGGAATGTCCGACTGTCATATGTGTGAAATGCTGATTTAAATGCGTGACTTCACTAGCTACATCGTGAAATAGCTCAGCTAATACATAGCCCAAATGTCACGAGCAGTCACGTTTATCCGACATCATCCGAACAGTCATTTTTCTGCCATCATTACGTCTGTCACGTGCAACCATCTAATCACGAAGTTGCTTAGTAGCGTGTGATAGATGTAGTAACGTCAGAAAAAATGATCTTGGATGATGTCGGAGACATGATTGATTGTGACATTTTGCCATATAATACACGAAGCGTTTAGGGAAAAAAAGGTTGATGTCCATATTTACTAATTTTGCAATGAAGTTTTCTATTTTTCATGCTTCATTTTTCGTCATCTTTCTTCATTGTACTCTATGCTTTCTTGAGTAGTGAATAGTAGATGGCGTGTTATTGAATGGATTGTGATCTTTTTATACGTTTAATATTAGCTTCACTTGTGAGTTTGTCAGTGTTTGAGATTGTGAGTTCGTGCATCCGTGAGTTTGTGAATCCTTGAATTAGTTAGTGCGTGAGCTGGGAATTGAACGTTATATTGCCATCTACAGGTACATATACTGTATAGTCCAATGTACCAAAAATTGTATAAAGTGAGAACCGGATAAATCAAAAACTGCGTAAGTCAACTATAACAATCGCACAAATCGAATCAAAACTTACAGGAATCGAGAATGGAATGATTCAAAACTCGCATAAGTCAAAAATCGAAATTCTCAAAGATTGCATAAACCTAAATTCGCATGAGTGACTTTATAAAGCTTATTCTTAACAAGTATTTCTAATGTACGGTACAGTACTTGTTTTAAAGTTAACTCTCTTGTTTTAAAGTGCTCTTTTTTTGGTTGCACTACTATGGCGAGAGAGGTAAATTTGAATTTTTGAAACATTAGGACTTCAACATTTTTTTGGACGCCTTAGATATTTAGCTATTTTGGTTTAAAGTAGCCCTACTGTATGTATGTATACGAATACGGTATTTATAATATATTCCACAGTTTAACGCATTTAATGTTGTAACTGCCAGAGAATTTTGAGAAATATCGATTTCAGCAGTATTACATGATTACATGAACACTTGCCGTGAAATATACAGGGTGATTCAAGTGCATCAGAGGAATATCTTGCCTAGTATTGCGGATATGTCGATTATGAAATATGATCAGAACATCCGGGGGCAAAAAAATAGTGCTATTCTCATTGACCTTGAAATTATTTTTACAGAAATAGCATGGAAAACCATGAGTCTTATAGCCACCAAGTCATATTTAGAAAGCTTTAACCACGAGCCCAATTAGTTAAATTGCACTTTTTTTTTCAATTTATTTTCAACAATTTTATCGAAATAAAAATTGACAGTAAACGATACTCTGCCCCAAAAACAGCTTCTCTGCAGTCACCTTGCTATTCAGTGGAGGTATTTTAGTTAACTTATTATACAGCTTTAAATTCGTATGTAAATTAACCATGCAACACCTGAAATCACTCCACTGAAGAGCATTGGTGACTTGCAGAAAAGCTGTTGTAGGGGCAAAATATCTTTTACTGTTTATCGTTGTATAAATTTTTATTTCGGCTGGATCATTGGAAAGAAATAAAACAAAAGTTGACTTTGACTAAATGGGCTTGTGGCTACAACTTTGACTTGGTAGCCTTCTAAATACGACTCATGGTTTTCTAGGTGTATCAATGCTACAGAAAGTAAAAATCCGTAAAAATAATTTTAAGGTCGATGAGAATAGCACTATTGTATTGCCTCAGGATGATGTAATCGTATTTCATATGACTAAAAATGACAAAATCTGCAAAACCAAGCTAGATATTTTCCTGATACACTTTAGATGAAGCGCCCTGTAGAATTTTGATGATCACTCAATTTATTACAAGAAATTCATATAAAATTATCTCATCAATTAAATTTTAATATTTTTAATATTTTTAGTATTTTTAATATTTTTTTAAAGAATGTAGACGTTCTGTTTAAACTGTCGGTCTTCTATCCAAATAAAGAATCATTGCCCAGTAGGTTTTGGAAAACATAAGACATTGCTACTACTCATCTTTCTTTGCTCGTATTTCATTTTTTTCTTCACTTTCCAATGTTATGTTAGCCAATTTCAGTAGCAAACAGTGAAAGGTGAACTTTTCATGCTGTTTGACCTCGCCGCTATTTTTTCTTTAGTTGAAATTGAAGGGAAAAAAAAGAGCACTCTAGTGTTGATCTAGTATATCCAGTACTAAAAAAAACGGTCGATAAGTCCCCTGAACACACAAACACACTCTACCAATGATAATTCTTCAGAACGTAGAAGGAAAAATTGCTGACTCTTTTATATACGAAACCAACTTAAAATTTTCTACCTTAATTTTTTAGCCACTCCAGCATTATTTTTTATTTTTTACTATTTTCTCCACAAAAAAAAATTGAGTTAGTAACAAAAACCGTACTTATACTTACATCAACTCATAAAATTCTTACCAAATACTCCATGTTTTTCAGTAATCCAATTGGTATGGTACTCACTTTAAGGTTTTGTTAACGGATTTTGTAAACTGCTGAATTTTCGGAAAACATGTTGAATTTTGTAACATGATGTTCGATTGTATGTAATACTAAACCGATTTAAAAATCCAACAAATATATATGTCATGTTTGAAAATTATAACCTTTTAATGCAGACTAATAAACAAAAAATAACGGTATCAATTTTTGAACTGAAAATTTATTATAACGAATCAACGATTCGACAGATGCAATCTGTTTTCAGTTTGTCTTCAACATAAGTAGGTTTAAGAAATACGTTTTGTGTGAAATAGACATCGGCGCATTTTGCTTTGCAGAAAACATTGTTCATGAAACGTAATCTTTGATTCCATGAATAGCCGGCAGATTCCCTCAAATGATTGGCACGTTCTGTTCAAAACAAAGTGAAATATTGACAAACGAAACATACAAAGTGTACACAAAGTTTTGTTTCAATTTCATTTGTACATAGTTAAGAAATAAAATATTATCCTTGCGTGTTAAGAGCTATAAATGAACAAAGAACCACAACGTTTTTGTGAATTGTATAATAAATGAGAAACAAACTGCAATGTTCTCTTTTAGTTTTGTTGTAATAACTCATTGAAATAAACCCTGTAATATTCTTAGTATCAACGTAATATCCAGATAATATCTGACGACTCACCTACTTCTGCAGCTTTTAAAGAGATGACGTAAGTGATGTCTGACGCCAATACATCAACGACCAAAAGCCAATATATCAAAAAACAAAAACCCACTAGGACTATCGTTATCCGAAATCCATTCCTAATTGCAATTGAAATTTATGTCAGTAATAACACTCATTCGTTTTTAAAAAATCGTTCACTTTCAATGACCATTAACAATCTCATAAGTAAAGTGTTTGACATCGGTACTGAGACTTAATCAAATTATTCTACAAAATTGTTAACTTATTGATTGAAAAATACATTACAATAGATTGGTGTAAATAATTCCGATTGTCTTTTTGTTTCATAAATAAATTTACTGTGATGTCATAAAATTTTAAAATGCACCACAAACTATTGTAATCGTTACTTGTTTTACTTTGTATTGTTTTGGAATACAGGGTGTTCCTAAAGTCTAGTAAACTTTTTACTATTTTAAATACTACTTTAAACAAAACAAAGCAAACTATTGATATGCACATTGTTTACATTAAAATGTATAATTTCACATTTTTGTACATTATATTTTATAACCTTTTATGTACCTTTTGATTTTTTCGGACCATTTCAATAAAATAAATAATAAGATAATATAAACATGAAAAAATTTTCCTTTCCAAGATAATACAAAGCGAAGTCATGTAATTGCATAGGCTTACAATCGCTGAAGGAATAAAAATGAATAAGCATCGAACCCTTTATATGAGCTTTTTGCTTTGTTTTGATTCGTGGCATCTGTGGTTGAAATTCGAATACTTTTAGGAACACCCTGTATGCAGTAGTGTACCAATATTAAAAACTGTTACTATGGAATAACCTAAAAATGTATGAAACTTACATTTTTATAGGATTACAAAATCTCCTTTACGTATTACCTATTAATTTAGGCGAATTGCAATTTTAACAATTTTCGGATAATCGCTTACTGCGTGCATTTCAAATATAAAAATGAAATCAACTTATTGATTCTGTGAGAGAAGCCAAAAAAAAAATAATAATAAACTATGAATAAATTAAAAACTAAAAAGAAAAAAAACAATGGATCATAAAATGTCTACAGTAGGTATCGCATTTCCAAAGAATGTTCTTTATTTAAAAGCATAAAGTCAGAATCAAATATTTAAAAATACAAAAAAATGTCAACATTACTTTAAAATTAAAATCGTCTCCGTTTTTCTTTTATTTTGCACAGGTGTGAATATACTCAAGAGGATAAACTTCACGTTATGAATACCTGTCATCTTTTCACAACCTCGTCGCATATTTTAAACGAAAGGAAATACGTCAACTGTTTTTTCGTAAACAACGATCGAAGTCCCCCCCCCCTTACCTCGACATATCGATTTTTCATTCTTTGTAAATTTTTTTCTTCCCCTTTTTTTCCATTCAACGTTCGGATCTTTTAAGATTCTCTCGAGGGAGACGAAAAGCAGTTTCGGTTTGAGCATTGTCAGTTTCAACTTGACTGACGCCCAAACCGCGTTTTCCACCGAGATCAAACAACTTTTGACAATAATGACGTCACCTCTCTCTCACACAAACTGAGATGGATCGAAAGGCCGCCGAACCAGGTGAGAACATTTTCACCCCAATACCGCACAAACCCTACACTTCATCAACAACATTTTCAATTTCAAAACCTATTGCAATAGTAGCCAAACAAATTTTTTGTTTGAATTATTATTATTTTTGTAATGTAAACTGTACTAGAAAAATGATAAACGAGTACATTAAAAATACTTATTAAGAATACGATTTATTTTCGATTTCTGAAATTTTCGATTTATGCGGTTTTTGCTACATTGGACCTATGCGGTTTTCTATTTTATTCAGTTCTCACTTTATAAGATTTTTGGTACATTAGAGTTTATTTTTTTATATTCAAATATGAGCTCCTACTGTTACTATGGAATAACCTGTACTAGTATTAAAAATACTGTAATATTATTTTTGTTAATTTATACTGTAAGTACTGATTTGTATATATTTTTAAGGATGCATATATGTGATTCGCTCAAAACATTTAAGACGTTTTCCAATTTAAAACGTTTTTATAAAAAGTAAAAATTTCTTTTCTGATTTTTTTCGCTGCTAAGCACGAACTTATAATAGACAACAGTATTTAAAATCAAGATTTTTTGTTTCACGAAATATCTATCTAAATAATACTGTAAAGAGCTCCTACACCGCCTCCTCCTCCTCACCAGCTATGGTAACACCAGCCCCATGCGTGAAAATGCTGAAACCTATATTGAAATCAACTGTACTCTAACTACTCTGGATTAAATGTACAGTGGACCCTCGGTATCCGCGGTGTTTGGTTCCAGAAATTTCCGCGGATACCAAATTCCGCGGATGCTCAAGTCCCTTATATAAAATAGTATAATTTTCATATAAACTACACACATTCTTCCGTATAAGTAAAATAATCTCTACCATGTAAATTCTATATAAATAATTGTTAACGTGTGTAGTTTATGGGAGCGAAACAATGAAACGAGCAAACAAAATGTACAGTCACATCGTAACTAATGGCGAGTGACCACAACAGGATATGTGTACATATCAATTCATTCGCGTGGATTCAGCATTTTTTAAATTATTTTTTCTTGAAACAATCTTTAACAAATCGAAAACTAACAAGAACAAATACAACAACAAAATAAAACACTAGTCACAAAGATTTTAATGTTGGTGTAGCAGCTTAGTAAATCTTGATATGTTATTTGTTATCAAACGTAATTTTAGATGACATATTTCCTAATTCGGACTAGTAGAAATTTCATTCGTCAAACACACTGTAAGAAATTTTTTTTTGTAGGAAGAGAAAGGAGTAGTGAAATCAAATTGAAATTTATGTGAAGTTTCTGTATGTCTATTATTTTTATCATTATAATATTTGTTATAGAAATGCAGGCGGTGTGAAACATTAGGAATAATTTTAAAGAGTTCTTTAATTTAGTCTTAGTAATTACGTCTTAACTTTTTTGAAATTGAAATGTATCGGGAAAAACCAAAGAAAATATTCGAATTATAATGTTATAAGCTGTAGTAAGACGTCTTATTCGGTATTTGGATGTTTGAGACCAGAGAAATGATGCCATACGTTAATATTGATTGAATCTTTGTTTAACAAATACAAACTTTTCTTTAACGGTTGATAAACGTTTTAATCTTTTTCATGAAGCTTATTAATTAAATGTTCAATATGGACGGCAAAAGTCATATTGTTATCGAAAATAACACCTAAAATTTTCAAATCATTTTTGAATTTGATGAAAAAAAAGACACATTGTCATACACATATATGTAAAACGGTTGACATGAAATCCAGATTATGAAGATTATTTACTACCGAGGTAAACGTATAGCGCGTCAAATTCAAGTTTTGGTTTAAGGAATATTTCGAAACATTGATTTTCCCCAAAAATATCGATTATTTTGAACCCGCGGTTGGTTAAATCCGCGGATACAAAACCTGCGGATAAGGAGGGTTCACTGTATATAGAAGTAAGTCTCTCTTTAGTCTGACATGTCCAGTAATCTGACACTTGGCAGGTCGGCACACAAAGCTGTGCTTAAAAGCCAAAGAAAAAGCCACAAAAAAATTGACGAGTTCCGTGTACAATGCAATGATATTGAAGATGGACTTAATAACTAACTACTGTACATAAGTTTTTTTCTTGTTTTCCTAGTTGGCACAGTATACTTTGTAATATGTGATTAATTTTGCTAAGTTGGCAATGTATAAACAATTTGTTCCCAAAATCCAGTAATCTGACAATTGAAGTTATTCGACACTCTCTGGTCCGATACATCGGATTAGAGCGACTACTGTACTTCTAAAAATGTCCTTCCAAATTGGAGGCGTTTAATATTACCCCCCCCCCCCCAGATACAGCCTTGGTACAGACAGTTCCTGCTTCATGTCAAATTACATAACATGTATAAATTTTTGATAGGTTCCACACATTCTATGTAGGTCAGTTTTATAATGTCAGATCTCTTGACAGACAGATTAAATGAAAGATATAAGATTCCGCCTCTATTTTAAGCATGAATTTAGTTTAAGATTCAGTACAGTACACAATAGTTTTATAATAGTATATACACTATACAGTACTGTACTTTTACCTTAATTCTTGTAATACTCTGGCACATAAGAATGGTTGTTTTTTTGTTTATTTTTTTCCTCAAATAAAAATGTATAATAAACTATTTCCCATTTAAGTACGGATTTACACATGTAGGTTTTATACATAAGTCGAGAACCATCTGTAGTCGGATAAAGCCATAAATTAATATCATCAGTACCTGCGGTGAATGCACGCAAATACTGGTAAGGGTCATCGGAAATAAGCTCTTTGACTATATTTTTTAGAAGAAATATCTCCAAATCCTTCATACGCGTTTCAGCATCGTTGATGGTCTTCAAACGAGATTCGTCCTCTCTGTGTACAAAGCAATTTCAACAGTTCACTACCACCAAAAAAAAACTCAAACAGTTACAAAAAAATGATGATTCAATCATTATGAACTCTACCACTTAAAATGACACCATAATAATACACTGTTCCCCAGTAATACTGTGGGAATTTAGAGGGAAGGAGGGAAGGGGGGGCATGTTGCAACCCACATTACAAGACAACTGTGCTATCACAGATGCCTGCATATAGTGTTCAGGTGCAGTCTCAAACAGCAACATCCAAGGTACAGTATATTCGAATCCGTGATATAGACTATAGACAACAGCATTATATCTGGGGGAAACTTCATATAAAAATGAATGCACCACATTCGTCCCTTTAAATAGTTGAACAAGTGCACCAGTTTGCTTCAATGAGCATCAAAGAGGCCAATAAGTCTTGTCAAGGACAATCATCCAGGAAATTTTCATCTCAAGTCAGTGAGATGAGTTACAACCTCCTGGTACTAAATCATTGTAAAATAAACATTACACTAATATTTCCGGACAGAGTTCATAAGTGCTGGTATAAAATCATCTATTTTTCAAGAATAGAATTCATCACTATCATTGGTAATGTAATTACTTTTTGATACGGTGAAGCAAAAAGATTATTCTTTTGCTCTCAATGGTGACATCTCGGCCAAGCTTTACCAGCCTTTCATATTTGTCGTGCTTAGCGTCTAACTCTTTTTGAAAGATCTTGAAGTCCTTGATCATTGGTGATGTTTCGTCAACCTGGAACAATTCTTCCGACTCATCTGGTTGCACCGAGGCTCCCTTCTTTGCCAAACTTTCCTTCTTAGGACCATGACCTTAATGAAATTAAACATGGAAGTAAGCACAATCGAGTATACATGGTGTCTACCATGAGATATCAACGCTTTAAAAGTCCACTATCTTGTCCACTATAGGATTATGCAAATTTGACGTTTGGTGGAACGAAAGCAGATACCAAAAAATGTTTATCTGGTAATTTTATTGTAGACAATTTTTGTTTTTTTACTAACTTAAACTGGTGTTTATGGGTATACATACCAGTTTAGATCAGTTAAAAAACCTAATTTCTCAAAATCCTAACCCAACGTCGAATTTCAATTATTGACAATATCATTATTTATCATTATCACAATAACCATAATTTAAATATCACACTAGTTTTATGATAACTTTTAACACAGGGTTAAAAAAACATTATTCACTACCAAGGTAGCTGAAATGAACGTCCATATGAACAAGTTCGAATATCAACAACGAAACGTATTGTCAAATGAGATTATCACATAACAAGTGTACCTTTCCCATGATGCGGCATTATAATTACAATCAAAACTATATCCAACACAATATAAACAACTGAATTGGTAATCAAGTTAATCAAAAATCTTGTGGTATCACACAATCATTCAGTCAACTAATTTTTAGATATTCTTTCTGGTCTGCCGATGCCGTGGTGCGTGGTGTCGATCTTCATACATCGAGTACTTACAGGTATCGATATTTTGGGTATCGAGTAATTCATCTCGGTTAGCAGCAAGCAGTATCGTTACTTTCAGAATGAGGTACTGTACAGTATTTTGTATTAATAATTAAAATAATAACCCCTGGGTTTATGACATTTTTTAAAATCTATGATTAATACAACATCATAACCTTATAATGTATCTGTAAGTTTTTAGACTCACACTAAATAATTCTGATATGTGAAACCACAGACTAAGTCCGTGTTGAAACATTTACTCTATAATAGATGAGCAAGCATGTTGATTCAACTTCAGTTCTTATTCTGTGCTTCAGTTCAATGTGATAATTGCGGCTTCATCGAGGAACAACATTACAAACTTTATAATGGAGGTCATATCCATTACGGTGTATACTATTATTTTATAGTCTATTATTCGTAGTTACTAAATTAAAACCACGCAACGCACTAAAGCAGACGACGGAAGTTTCTGAAAGTGAGTAATTTGGTGAAAATTCCCATCATACTGCATGACTTGGTTAACCTTCCTTGTGAGGAGTGAGTGACAAAAGGGTGTCCAAGTGTCCTGCTATCCTTGCCTGATCAACAATGTGGACGACTAACAATTCAGCCAAGTGACTTTCCAAAACTGGACACTTGACTGACAGTGAACTCCCTTCGCTTATCTTAATCATTTCCATGATCAGGTAAATTCTTAAAGGCTTATTATGTTGTACTGGCATCCACCTCCCACTCGTGTCGTGTGGGTACAGTTTGGGGGTCTTGACGACACCATGAGGGCAGGTTTTTCCGAAGCACTCTCGTTTCCTCCTGCAACATAAAACACTGTTCTATTACTCATCGTTCTGGCATTTTTCGATTTAATAAAGTTCATGTGACAGTCTAGTCATCTGGCACACCGGACAATTTGCGTTCCTTGACTATATAAACTGTTTTATCTTTTAAAGATAAGAAAATCCCTTCAATAAACAGTGGATTCCCCTTCCTTGAAAATTTCTAGTGGTTTGTTTACTTTTCTACTAGATTAGATAGCACACAGAAATATTACCAGAAGTCGTTACCTTTCTTCTCCAAAATAATTGGGAGCAGAAGAATTAAAGAATAGTGGCAAAAGTCACAGATACTAGTGTTGACACAAAGCAGTTTGAAATTTTACTTATTTTATTTTTTTAATTATTTCATTTATTCAAATATGATTGGATGCACAGCAAATATTCAATTTTAAACTAACTTTGTTATAAAGACAATAAACTTTGACGATCAACAAAGAACATTATTGAAAGTAAAAGTGTTTCATAAATCACTAAGTATTTTGGTGAAACTGAGTTTTAAATAAATATCATAATAAAAAGCTTATTTAAACTTGTACTACATAAACTTACTTTATCATTTTTAAACACAGTGATAAAAATTAAAGAACAAATGATAGAATAGAACAATTAATTTTTTTGATACAAGTTCAATTCAAATTCAAAAATAAACTTATTAAAGTAGCAATCAATACAGCTTGTAGTTCATTCAAAAAACTACCAGAATAGCCTCAAAATTCCCAAAAAACTTTTTCAGCGGCTGGGGGACACCAGACCCCCTATGATGGTCGGGAGGTTGTCAGAAATGCCCGGGTCGAATTTTTGAGCCAGTCCGGGTCTGGACAAGGGAATCTGGAGATGATACCATGTTATATTCGAATCCCCGTATTGACCTACTGTAAGTTGGATGGGATGGACTTCCACTTCACACATGTTCTAAGATCGGAACCCTATTTTTTAGAACTGTTTACGAGATGCTAAAATGGGTGACATAATGTAATGATTGGGTCCATGTGGAATGTTCCGAAGCAGAGAAAGAGGACTAAGTTTGCGATTTTTGCAAAAACGGGTAGTGATATGCTAATTTCAAGTCATAGATCTAGTTTAAATTTGTTTTATTTTTATTCATGCACTATTTGACCTTATATTCGCGTTTTTTTTATTAAAATGACCTGAAATGAATCCTTTCAACACATGATGCAAAGGTTTTTAGTTTTATGCATACTGGATCATTTATATTTGGGGTGACGTTCAAGTTTGGTGCCCACTTTGAACCTAACTTGAAACACCTTTTGATAAATTCGAAAAAATACTCTTTACAAATCAAAGTTTATTGCATATTGAATTTTGACAAAAAAAGTTTTAGGTAATCAAAGATTGTTTTTGAGCAATCTTTGATTAACTAAAACTTTGTTTGTTTGTGAGCAAGAGAAAACCAATTGGGGAGATCCGATTTTGGTTATTTTCTCCTAACTTATAACTCCATGGTACTAGTATTCAACTATGCACACGTTAATAAGGTTAACTGAAAACCTTCCCCCACTTTGACTGAACCGTCACAGGACTTCAGCAAAATCGGAAGAAGGTATTGTATGTAGGTACAGTGGACCCTCGAGATACGAATGGTTCGACTTACGACCAACTTGAGATCCGAACAAAAATTTGAGAAAAATCTGGGTTCAAATTTCGACCAAAAAATCAGGTAGACCTTTTAAAAAAAATAGACAAAAAACAGATGACACAAGACAGGTTTCTCTCCAAAAAAAGCTGAATCGGTCGTAAAATGTTAGTAAACAACAACCCTGAAGTAGTGGATTACAGATGGAAGAAAGGTAATTCACCTTCCATTGGACAGTGATGTTCCTCCTACTATTTTTAATAAACAATATTTTTATGTATATTACTATTATAAATGCACAAACATTCAACTTGGAATTAAATGTACCTACTTGTTTTATCATTATTTACCAATATGATTTTGAAATAGGCATTTACTTGAAATGTTTTATATTGGGTAAATTTTGGGAGTTCTGGAACGGATTAATTTAATTTACATTATTCTTATGGGGAAATTTAACCCGAAATCCGAACAAAATCGAAAACCAAACCGTGTCCTGGAACATATTGTGTTCGGATCTCGAGGGTCCACCGTATTTGGTTTTGAGAAGCGCACCAAGAAAGCCATCTGACAAATGGCCTACTGATTAAATTATGTGAATTTTTCAAATTAAGGTGAAAAAAAATGCATGTTAAAAATACAAAGAAGAGTATGTTATGTTTCATGGTTGGGTGGCTTCGATAATGTAGAATGTAGATGTTAAATTGCAATGTGACAAGCATGTTCCAGAGATGATAGAAGTTCTGTGTGGAGAGAATTAAATCAAAAGCATAATTCTCTATCCTGATGAACATAGTTTATCACCAGTTAAAAAGTTTGGTGTGTAGTTAGCGATGGCTGAGTAGACAGTTCAAGCACAGGTGGGTGATCACTCCTTTTTTCCTACCTTTTGTTTAATGAAGGATGTGTAAAGATTACCAAGCCAACAAGGCAAAAAAAATCTTTCCTTTAACATATTTTTACTGGTGATGAAAAAAAGAACATCGTACAATGTTGGCATGGCTAATTAGATGCCATGTAAGAATGTACAAATAGGACACCAAGGGAATTCAGAAGCTACATGGCCAGACATCCAGCTCTCTCACAACCACTACTTTCAGATTACCATTAGCTAGCCAGGGCCGGATTAAGTCCAACTGGTGCCCTAAGCACGGTCCAATCTTGGTGCCCCCGCCCACTCGGGTTTTTTTGTGAAAAATTCATAATTTGACCATTTTTACACACGTAAACAAACCATCCTTTATTACATTTTCTAAAATATTGGATATGCATAGCAATTTAACATTCTTGGATGAAAGGATGATTGTGGTCTATTTATTTAGAAA
>JAQIWH010002197.1:0-26012 GCA_034695005.1 Cryptops parisi | reverse complement strand
ATATACACATACACACACACACACACACATACATACATACATACACACATTAGATATACACATACATACATACATATACACACACTCACGTTACACATAAATACAGTGTTTTATGTGGTTATTTAACACGTGATTTTACGATACGCAACGTAATAGTGTACTTGTAAATCGATACTTTGGTTAAGTTGTATAATTAATACCGAAAGCTTATCTAACACGTCCAATAGATGTGTAATAGTTTTACAGGCGTAATTATTTTTAATCAATATAATTACAGTAAGCATATCAATGACCCGTAGATAGGTCGCGAGTTCAAAGTTGGGGACATACTTTAAAAGAAAATAACAAATGTGGCCTTGTTAGCAACAACAAGCGCCATATATTACCAGGTTTTTTATCTTCGACTGTTATCTATGTAGTTTTTAATGTTTACAAAAATAAGAGTTATTTTTAAACGAAACACTAGATATATCTAGATGTATATATTCGTACAAAAAAAAAATAAATAAAGAAAATATGACTAACATAGGTTTTTGTTTTGTTTTTATATGCGTACTATTATATTGCTTCTAATTAGGTTTTCCTAGTTTTATTAAATTGTTCCATTTGTGAATTTATTACAGGACGCAATGGGTTTATATTAAAGAGCGGTCTTAAT
This sequence comes from Cryptops parisi, assembly GCA_034695005.1. Taxonomy (NCBI): domain Eukaryota; kingdom Metazoa; phylum Arthropoda; class Chilopoda; order Scolopendromorpha; family Cryptopidae; genus Cryptops; species Cryptops parisi. Next base: position 25,354 of record JAQIWH010002197.1, on the reverse strand, counting down.
ATGTAGTAATTGATTGTAATTGTCAATGTGTAGTTTTTTTTTTCATTGTTATTTTAGGGTATTATTTTTTTGTTATAATTATATTTAATTTTATGATATATAATAATAATAATCTCTCCCCCCCCCCCTCCCCTTCGTTTTCTTCCCATAGGATAAAAATCAAAGGGCCGCCTATTAATTATTGAGCAATTATATTTTTTAATTTGTTTTCGTTATTATTGAGTGTTTGTGTTGTCTATGATAATGGTTATTTTTAATTTATTTTTTAAAAAAAAAATTATTTGTTTGTTGTTATGTACGTAATTTGGGTTGTTCAAAATTGAACCGGATTTTGTTTGAATCGTAACAGGTAGCGGTTAGCCTATCAAAATCCGGTTCATATTTGAACGTCGCTCATGTATGAACGTTTAAGGCCACTTGGAAAGGTGTCGCAAGTAGTTTTCATTCATTTTATTCTTTCATTCATTCGGTTGGGTGAAAACTATCTCGTCTTAATTAGGTTAGCCGAGGTTAGTTAATGGAGTAGCTTTTTTTATTTTCGTTTTTTATTTATTTATTTTTTTTTACGTTTTGGTCAATGAATGAAATAATTTGTATGAATGAAGTAGCGTTTTTCAAAAATGTTGTTGTTGCTTAATTGACGCTTACGTGGAAGGAAGTTTTCCAATAGTTTTATAGCCAACGGTTATGATTATCGATTAGTACGATGTTTTTTATATACATGTTACTTATTTCCACCATCGATATTATTAGTTGTTTTTTTTTTTATATTTATTATTACTATTACTACTGTGTTTTTTCTTATCCTCTATCTCCTTTCTCGTTTCTGTAATTGGAAAAGACGCAGTGGAAATCGAGGTGTGGCTGAATGACCCTCTCCGAGTTTCTTTAATCTGCGAATAGAGGCCGCCACTCAACATTGCGTATAGTAAACAAATTGGAAAAAAATATATATATTCATATACTGTATATAGGCATTGGGAGTAGAGTGGAGTAGAAACGTCGCATTTTTTTATGGGGGGGCTTAACACTTGTGTTCATCTGGTACTGGTTGTGTGATTAATTTTAATTAGGATTCCGGATCGAAGGTAAAAATAGTTTGTATATATATATTTTTATTTATTTTTCGAATAGCTTGAAAATGTGGGTTTATCACTGAGATCTGTTCATTTTTTTTTTTTTAAATGAATCTTTTTAAAAAAGAAGCTGTTTTTACTGAATTCGGCATGTTTTCAATCCAATTGCTTGTGAAAATGTGCGTTTTCGCACTAGTGTTTTGAAGCATGATGGTTAAGACAAGTCGGCATCGTCGATCGGGATGATAGCGTGTTGTTGAATCGAGGCCATGGTGGAGGAGGCTTTAGCAGCTTTTTGAATGAAATGAAAGTAGGACGGGCACGTTGGCTTGTTGAGAGCTTTGGTGTGCGCAAGAAAGTAGCTCCTTGTTGATAAAGCTGATAGGTTCACAATGCGTCGAGAGTAATAAATATTGCGCAGTTGTTGCAATTTCGTTCACGTTTTTTTTGTGTATGGTTTACTTTTTTTTCGCACCTTGATTCCTTTTTTTTTTTAAATTTTAATTCCTTTTTTTGTTTTTTATTTACGTTTATGAAAACTTATGACTCGGATAATCGACGCTCTACTGCAGTGTGTCTGAAGAGAAGTTTTTGAATTGATGCGTTTTAACAGAATTAACAAAACTCGGTGTTTGCCGCACCTTCCCAAACTTCTCTGAAATTCTCGAGTTTATCAATTTGGTTGTTTGTTTGTTTTTTTATGAAATTAACTTTGAGGTGTAAAATTTAACCGGGTGATAGTATTATTTTTTTTTTGGTGTGTGTTAGAAAATTTTTCATTCATTTTTGTGGTTATTATTATCAAGAGGAATCTTTCAGGTTGTATCGCTCGCAGCTGAAGTCGTTGGCCGCCGAACCCGACTCCGCCACGGGCGAAGCCTCTTGTTTTTAACACTTACTGCTACCTATATAGCTGTTTCTTCCCGTCTAAAAACCTTGTGTTTTTAGACGTTGTTGTGTGTGTGTTTATAATTCGAAACATATGGGAATGGTTTTTGCGTAGTGGAAACATAGGAGTTTTACTACGCGTGTTCTATATACAATAGAGCGTCGATTATCCGAACGACCGGTTATCTCAGTGGTAATCGATTAGATGTGCAATGATTTCATTTAAATTTGTGTCAGTCGTATACTGTACATTGTGGTATTTGTTTCACTAATCTACGGTTAAATATGATTGATTTACCAATAACGGAAAATTTTGGTGAATCGATATTTTGTAAGCAGTTTGTTTGTGTTGATGTTGCAGTTTTTTGTTTGTTTATTACTTGTTTACACAGTACAGTATTTTTGTTATTGTTTCCTGCCATATACACTGTCTGTCGGTCGTCTCCAGTGTTTACTGTTTTTGTTGATAATGTTATGTACAATGTTGTAGAAATGCGATGATGACACTAAATGTTTTTAAAATTGGTATAATCAGGAATAAGCCACCATCCAGTTGTCATCCAGATGTATCAGACTGATTAGAAGTTTAATTTATGCAAATAATGTTAAACTTTGTTTGGTTTACATTGTTGTTTTTATTTTGTTGGTTGACTACTGGTTGGTGTCGACCAGTTGACGTTCGGCATGCCATGTCAATGTGAAATTTGGCACTGTGAATGTAGCGATATGTGATGGCTATTAAACGTGCATTTTTTACAGTTTCTGTAATATATCATAAAAAAAGGGTGTGGTTATTTTGTTGCCATGCATTCCTATCATCGAAATTGTATAGGCATATGTTGTATTTATTGTTATGCGGTATAGATATGAATGACGAGACACGTGGTAGGCCTACTTATTTTGTTAGATGGCCTACTTCAAAACATAAGCCTACTTAAATAGCTTGTTTCGTGTCAGACTCGAAGAAAGTAGCGAAGTTAACTAAGGGGGTTCATGATGTAGTTGGATAGACGAAGTGGTAAGTGTGCTGGAAATATATTTAGAATTAATGGATATTTTGTGTATAGTAACACAAACATAGGAAGTGTGTGTGTTCATAATCAAATGCAGTGACACGTTTATCAGTGAAACTTAACGAGGTTCAAGGATATACTTTTATAGTATAATTGGTGATAGTAAGGATACTTTTACGTTAGAAAATTGACATCGAGGTTTGTGACGTGTTTCGAATTTGACTAAATGTAGCAGTTTTTTTAATGATAAGTTTTGATACAAAATTGTTTTCTTTTTTTTTTGTCGTTTACTTTTTTATACTCTTTATATATTAGCTTCACTTGTGACTGATCTGGAAATTGAACGTATACTGTCAACTACGGCCGTTTATGCGAATTAATATACTGTATAGTTCAATGTACCAAAAAAAGTTGCATGAAACGAGAACCGCATAAGTCCTTCGCATAAATTGAAAACCTCACATGTGAAAAAATTGTATATATAACTAAATAAATCGAAAATTGCAGAAATCAAAAATGGAATAACACAAAACTCGCATAAATCAGATATCGAATGACACAATAAATCGAAATTCGCATAACTCGAAACATGCTGAAATCAAGGATTTTTTTTGCAAAAATGTATGTACAGTATGTATATATACTTAGTATATATGTATATGACAGTAGGGTATATAAAGATTTTTGTTGCCTATTATTATTATTATTATTATTATTATTATTATTATTATTACTAGTAAGTAGCCCGTCAAAAATGACGGGAAGTTTTTAGGTGGTAAAAAATAGCTATGATTTTTCTTCGAATAAAGAGTGTCGCATGCTGTCATTAACATACAGCAACAACAAAAAATATAAAAAGTAGGGCTACTGTAAATTGGAGGGTTAACTGGTTTGAAAAGTGGGGTGTGTGTGTTTTTGTGTGTATATGTTTTGAGGGACAAGGGGAGGGGCATATTTTTATTATAGGACCATGTGGTCTCTCTCTAACTGATGACGCTGCACGTAGCTCGTTAATGGGATCTGATGATGATGATGGTGGTGGTGGGTTTGTCGCGTCTCGCGTTCGTATTGTATTCATCCGCCGAGTCGTGATTCGGTTTATTGCTGCTAAGCGCTCCTCCACAACAGTCGTCAAAGAGAAGAGAGAGAGAGAGAGAGGCACTATATGTAAGGAGCGTTCGCTTGAATGAACGACGCTTTTTTGCTCGTCCGATTATGTCGCTGCTCCTCGTTTTCTTCGTCGCCTCTTTCAACGGCGCCCTCCTCCGCTAGGAATGGCAACGTTCCGGAAGTCACGGGGGAGGTCAGCTTCCAGTGTCAAATTACAACAGTCCTGCCATATTTGGAAAGTCATTGATCGTCGCCAAAGGTGAGGCGTCCGGCGCGACCTTTCTTGGTCACCCCCCCCCCCACTATCTTTTATATTCTTATAGTTGTGGGGTTTTTTTTTTTGGTGTCATATTGTTTTGGCCGAAGAACGAGAAAAATTTTTTTTTGCTGATGTGTTGGTCCCCCTCGTTGTTTTTGGACTCCCATCGTCGTCGTCGTCATAAGTCGATGTGAAAAAAAAAATAAGTGGTAGTGTGTTTGAAAACCAATGAAGGACGCTAAGGGTGGTAAGTTTTTCATATGGTGTTATACTATATCTTGTGTGTGTGGTTTTGTTCTTTTTAAAAAAGAGTGGAAAAACTAATCAGTGGTGGTAGAGGGGAGGTTGACATCATCATCAACATCATCATCATCGTCAACAACAACGGTCTCGGGAAGGCCAAGTGCGATGGTGTGTGTTGTGTTGTAAGTTTTCATTCACGAATGGTTGTGCCCCATTCATGAAAACGCTACAGACCTGGAATTATCGGCCGATCGATTTGGCTTTGGCCGCGAGAGGACGCGCCCTCGCAGTTCACAAAACGCTTGTATCAAGTCATAAGAGCAGAGTTTGTGAGGAGAGCGCAACACGCACTCCGTGCTTAGCCTAGCTCTTTAAAAAGCTTTAACACAGCTGTGCTGTTTAAACACTGACACCGACCGACAGTACATTTTGGAAACTTCTGTTTTGTTTTGTTTTTTTTTTGTCAAAAAAACTAGGAGACTTATTTTTTTTGTGTGTGGTGTTCCCCTCGTGTTTTTTTTTTTCTTCTGCAACATCACCGTCGCTCTCCCTTGTCGTCGTCGTCGTCTTCATCATTCATCCATTCCATCCTGAACCCTATACGTCAGATTTCCTGTCTCCACGACAGCCATTCTAAAAATCCTCGAGAGGTTGGCACTGTCTCCGTTGCTTCCTCTTCTCCCATGGCTTTCGAGTGACTCGTGTGGTGTGTGTGTGTTGTGTTTCGGTGAAAGAGCGGGAGAGAGAGAGAGAGATATTATGAGATGAACAGACTCACTGAAGGTAACACTCAAGATATATTTATATATTTTGATGTCAAGCTTTGGCTATTTATATATGTATATTTGAACCGTAGACATTGGATGTACGCGTGGATTTGTTTTGCTTATGCAAGTTCATTGATAGAAAATCTGCGAGGTTCGTAACCGTGCCACAGTTCTATATTTTGCACGACGAAACAACATCTGTGCTATATTGGGTTTTGCTTGTTGTTGAATTTATATTTATATTATTATATAAATGTAATTCGTTTTTAATTGGATACAAGTCGAGTGAAGGAAATTGGATATTTTATTATTTGGATTTTTTGAGTGTAAACTAGGTGGGACAGTGCTATGTCATTGTAGATTTATTTATTTCTAATAGATACTAATTTTTTTTATGAGTGTACTTCGCAACGTGATAGTTTATATTTTAGAGGCTGCAAGAGCATGCGAGTGTATAATGTATAATGTGCTGTCAATGTACACAGTAGATAAGATAATAAGTTGAGTCAATTATACCATCTTATTTTCCCTGAATCTTGTGTTTTTTGTTTTTCGTTATAACTTTTTAGACGTTAATGTAGTGTGTTATAGGACATTATTACGGTTGGAATGTTGAGCGTGTTTGAATTGGGGGAAGTTAATGATTGACTTCTTCCTTTGACAAATACTTTTTTTTTTGCAGCTGTGCACAATAGTAGTGAGAGCAAAGCTTATCTGTAGGATTATACTCTCCCACAGGATTATCATTGATTTTGGTGTTTGCTCTATTTCATCCATAACAGACGTGTGTTGTTTGAATAGTACTTTATTTTTTTTTGTGTGTGTGTGTGTACGATGTGCAAAATTGGGTGTTTAAAATTGTACATTAAAGTAGTCGAAGTTGTATAAATTACAGTAGTAGTAGTAGTAGTGTGTTATAATGCGTAGGCTGCGCGGTACCATATGTTGATCATTTTTATTTCTTGTTTGGAGGCAGTTTATTATAATGACAATCGTGTCTGTTTATATTGGTGTAAACGATTAACGAGGTGCCGAGCCGTCGTCGTCGTTGTGTCGGTTAACATCCTTCGCCATGGTCGGCGGGCAAAGTAGGCCCCCTCCGAACACAACAACACAACGGCGGCGGTGGCGACGGCGCCTTCCACCACCCAACGGCCATTGAAATTGTTTTTTTTTTGCGCGAGCGTCGTCGGCTCGACGATGTCGTCGTTTGGCGTGGCTTGTGCTTGTTTGTTTTGTTGGCCCTGGCTCATTGTATCGATGTTGTGGTTTTGCAGATATTCGGCGGCCCGCATATGAATGATGCTTTGGTTCGTAACACGAGGCCTGTGATCACCTTCATGGCCCAAAATGGCGGAGGCCCGACCCCGTCTCGGAGGTTCACCGCGCCCGGTCGCCCCGTGGCCGTCGTGTCGTCGCCTCAGCTGCCGCTGCCACCCTCCTCCTCGTCGGCGTCGTCGTCCACGACGACAACAACAACGACTACGACTACGACGACGAACAGCAACGCCGTGGTGAGCCCCGGCTCGTCGCCGGCCTCGTCGTTACGCGATCGGATAACCCTAGCGCAACCGAGGCCCGATGGCACGCGTTTGCCCAACTACTACACCGAGACACCGTTTCGGCCCGACAAGCCGTCGGTGCGCAAGAGCACCAAGGACGCTGAGGACGACCGGGTGCCGGTGCACTTGGTGGCCGGCGCCCGGGTGCCCACGACCACTATGGTGGACTTTTCGCGGCCTTTGTTGCTGTCGGCGTCGTCGCAGCACCACCAACAACTACGCCGTCAGCAGCAGGGGCCGCCGACCGCAGCACAGACGCCGACCTTCCATCGTCCCATCAACGTGGTGACGTCCCAACCGTGCGTGGTGGCGTTCGCGGGTAAAGAGAAGAAGAGCCACGAGCAGTTGTCGTCCCATGTGGGGAACAGCAACCCGAACGGCGCCTCGTCCGGGCCCGTGCTGCCTCGGCTGCAGCAGGCGCAGGAGCACCGCGAGTCGATCCTGTGTCGCGAGTGCGGACGGTGCAAGTGCGACGCGTGCCGGAACCCGCGCCGGCTGCCGTCGCGTTGGATTTGTCGCAACAATTACGAGTGCTCGGCGGAAGCGCTGCTCGACACGTGCACGTGCATGTGCTGCGTCAAGGCGTTCTTCTACCACTGCACCAAGGACCACGACGCGGACGACGACGTGTCTTGCGCCGACAAACCGTGCTCGTGCGACCCGCGCCGCCGTTGCCAGCGCTGGAGCTGCATGGGCTTGCTCGCCCTCGCCCTGCCCTGCCTGCTTTGCTACTGGCCGGCCAAAGGGTGCTTGCGTCTCTGCGAGCTCTGCTACGCCAGGTATCACCGTCACGGGTGCCAGTGCTCCGCGTCGTCCACCTCGTCCTCCTCGTTCTCGTCGTTGTCGACGACGCAGCGGAGGAGGCAGGACATTGATGTCAATGGAGGAGATGGTTCTCCGCCACCCAGCAACAAGCGCCTTCTCGACCCTAATCTCGTCGACTGCTGAGAGACGGTAAGCAGAAAAACAAAAACAAAAAAAAAAAAACAAATACAAAAAATAATACATACACATAAAAACTATATCTTAAGAAATAAGTAAATATCAGCTTCTCCTCACACCCCAAAGGAGATCTTCAGTTGTTGTCTACTACTATGTCGTTGTTGTTGTTGTTGTTATTGGTGTGGTGGTGATTTTTGTTTTAATTTTTTATTTTTTTGTTGTTGTGGAGGTCCTTGACCGAGTGTAGTATTTATTTTGTGGAATGCCTTAAATTGTGTGTAAAGTTGGTATTGGATGTCTTGAGAATTCGTATTCTAAGCTGGGTTAGTTTGGTGTTGCCAAGTTGAACTGTCAAACCACCTACCTGTACCTATATTATTCAATTTTATCTGTTTGTTTTTTTTTAAATTAAGTTTTAGTTAACACAAATTAATAGTTAAGACAAACAGAAACCGAATGGTTAATTTTTTTAAAAAAAAATTTCTGTTTAAGACGTGTTCAAATTTGAGCCGGATTTTTCTGAGCGCAATAACATGAATAGTCAACCTGAGTGCGTCAAAGAAAATCCGGCTTCTATTTGAAAACTGGTTTATGTTTGTTCGAATGGAAAAAAGTTTTTTTTTTTTTTTAGTTAACGTTATCTTCTATTTATTAGTCATCTTTAACAAAAAAAATTCATTGTCATGATTATTTTTTCTAATTTTTTTTTTTGAATGAATGAAATTAGGTCATTTACTATAAAGCTTACGTAACAACGTAAATTGGTCATTAACTCGTTTTCTGTATTGCCTTTAAGCCAAGAACAACCAAAAGTTTAGATACAATACATAAGAATACATTATTTTTTTTTTTGTCAAATGATATTCATTCAAGAATGATAATGAACCAATGAGAAAACTAGTCGGTACACTTCATTCTTTTCTTCAGTTTTGTGTTGTTGTTTTTTTTTTTCGGTTTCGACCAACCAAGAAAAAAAAATAACAGCTTTTCAGTGAATGGCCTTGCTCATGGTCATTTCGAGTTTTCGAATTTTGGAAATAATTGAAGGGCCTGGTGTAAAAAAGGGTGTTAAGTAACATTTTTTTTTTTTTTGTCAAAAATTACAATAGAAACATTTTCGAATGTGTTGTTAGGTGCAATTCTACTTTCCAAACGCATAATTTTGAGCAAAAATATGTGCAAATGCAAGAAGTGTTTGAAGTAGCCCATAGACAGCAAGGCAAAGTTTAGATCTTCAAACACGGTTTTTTCCTCGAAATGGTAAAAAAAAAAGTTACCATTATACACCAGGCCTTTCAGTTTTGTTTATATTATACATTTTATTTTTCACGTTCATCTTTTTGATATCCAACTTTTATATTTGAGGCATTCTACAAAATATTTATTTTGAAAAATTTTGTTTTTATATCTACACTCGGTGTCAATGGATTTGTCAATGGCTTTTAAAAACAGCAACAACTCATGGCTCCTCATATTTTTGTCATCAAAAACAGTTGTGTCCCATATTTTTTTTTTGTTGGAAGGCTATAAATGAACAGTTGTATTATTATTATTATTATTAACTATTTTAAGTGCTGATGATCGAATCTTTTTTTTTTGTTCTTCTTCGTTGTTGTTGTTGGCTTAACTACGACCTTTTTATTTTTTCATTATTATTATTTTTTTTTTTTGAAAATGTAAATACCATGAGATCATGTTTTTTTTTTCAAGAAATATACACACAAAAAAAACGACAATAGTTTATTATTTTTTTTCTTTAATTTTTATTTTTTAAAAAATAATTTTCAATCGCTTAAAATGGAGAGCTACTTTCATTTATTTGACGAAAAAAAAATCTTTTTTTTTTTTTGTGGAAATTTTTTTTTTTGTTTTTTTAAAAAAAAACAATTGCAGTATTACACAATCTTGTCGAATGAAGTTTGAAAAAAATCATTTTTTATAATAATAATAATAATAATAATAATTATTATTAATTATTATTATTAAATAAATAAATAGCGTTCCAAGTATATCTGGGCCTCTTTGTTTTTTTGTTTTTTTTCAGTAACTTAGGGGGGCCCTTTGATAAAAGTACAATATTAATTTTGTTAAGTCATTTTTTGTTTTCATTTCACCCATTTTGTCTTTGAAAAAATAGTAAATCAAATTTTAATGAGGTGCTAATATTTTTAATTAATTAACAGGTAACATTGATGATTCGAATTTTAATTGTTTATAAATATCCACTATTTTTAATGTATAAGCCACCACTTGAGCCAGATTTTTGGGGCGAGAAGAAGGAAACATGTGGTTCCTGATGAAGTTCACCCCCCAAGTAAAATGAACTTCACCAAAATGAAAGTCATCTTTTTTTTTTTCAAATGTAAATAACTTGAGATCTAATTATCGGTTTTTAATATTTTATAAAAATATATTTTTCTAAAATTAACCCTAAATTTATATCAAGTGTGGCTCTTTCATTAAAATTGTATTTAAAATTTTCTTAACTAAAACTTAATTAAAAATTAAATTTTAGAATTTATAGAGACAAAATAATGAATGCACCACCACAAATTACTTTTGTTTTTTTCATAAATTTTTGTGTTTTTTTTCTCTTTCATAACTCAGGTCGCCATCTTGGTATACGCAGGGACCTGTAATTTTTTTTTTTAATTTTTTGTCCATGAATTTTTTTTTAAAAAAATATATATGTAAAAGTCCCATGTGTGAGGGTATATATAAAAAAATAATAACTGATGGATTTTTAAAACAAAAATTGGGTGTCAACTCATTTTTTTTTCTTACTCAGAAATTTGTTTGCTCCATTAATGTCATGGTGCTAGTCTGCTCTTGGAAAGGCATATATTGTATAATATTTTTTTTGTGCCCGAAATAATAATACCAAATTTTTTTTTTATATATATATTATGAGATCTGATTTTATTTTCGTGAAAATTTTTTGATTTTTATTTTTGTCCTGTTTTATTTTGCTTTGTTTTTCGAGTCTCCCATTTTGAGCGATTGCTGCCATAAACTCCATACAAACTCATGTTTTAATTTTTTGTTTTTTTTCTATAAACACCAAGGAAACAACTAGCCTCATTATCAGTTGTGCATCGATTTTCTTTCCATAATAATAATAATTTTTGTTTATTTTTATTTAATATTATAATTTTAATATTTGTCCATATTTTTTTTTTGGTGTAAATTTTACCTATTTTTTTTCGGTACTCATCAGAAATTTTGTGACCATTGTCGTAGATTTATTATTTGAAAAAATTTTAAAAAATCACAAAAAAAATGGATCATATCATCAATAACGTAAATCTGCATTTCACGTTGTTTTATAAAAATATATTTTTAGAAAATTATAAAAATTTTTTTTTTAAATATTATCAAAATATTAGCTAAAAGCCCGTCATCAATGACGAGTTCTTAGATTATTTAAAATTTTAATCTGGATCCAATGCTAACTTTGAAACTTCGCGCGTTTGAGTGCCATTGGGTGGTGCTAAGCCAATGAGCGATCAACAAACTTACTTAATTCAGCTAGATATCATAGTACACGTTTTTAAAATATTATAAAAACATTTTTAAAATTATAAAATGTATTTTTAAAAAATTATAAAAATATATTATCAAAAATAATTTTTATTTTAGCCAAAATGGTTTTTGTAGAAATTTAATTCCAAAATTATGTAATATTTTGACGTTGAAAAAAAAAATATGGACAATATTTTTATTTTTTTTAAATTTAATAGTAATTTCAATTATGGCAGTTAATTATTATATTTTTTCACAATATTTCCATATTTGTCGAGTCTTCGTCTTGTTCAAGCTGTTCATGTTTTTACCTTTCCAAAAAAAAAAAGAAGAGAGAACCGATTATTAATATTATAAAATAAACAATAAGATTTTTTTTTGTTGAGTCAGAAGAAGAAAATATATTTAAAAAAAAAATTAATTTAAAAAAAAAATAACTAGCACAACAATAATTTTTTTTTTGTATGATGAGTCTAGATGTGTAACTTGGTATATAAATATATTATAAATATAAGAAGAAAAAACCCATAACGTTTGTACATAGTAGTCCACTTCCCAACTCTTTATCCAATAACAGATTATTTCTGGAAATATATTTATTTCGTATTATCAACATTGGAAAACTATTTTATATATGAAAACCGTTATATTTATTTGTTAATAAAAGGTACAAAATGTTCAAACTTGAGGAACATCATTCAATAATGATAATAATAATAAAGACTTTTGTGTATCCTGTTAAAAAACAGCTGTATTTTAGTAGCTGCTTTGTGATTTCTATTTTTCTACTACACTATTTATTTTCAACACCAAAAAATAAGAATTGTGTGTGTGCTGCTGATGTTGTGTGCCTACCAAATTTGTACACCAGATATTAATAAGTCGAATTTTTATTTCAATTTCAACTCCCGTGCTATTTGTTTTATTTATATTTATATATAAATCGTATAAAATTTTCTTTAAAAAAAAAAATTGTTAGATTTTTTTTTTTTTTAAAGAAAATTTTATTTTTGTTTTCAAAGTGTGTTTAGGTTTACAGGTTGATTTATTTTCTTACAGTGTATCTAACTGTGTGTTTATTTGCAGGGGTCGTCCAGGTTGTTTGTTTATAGATATAGTTTAATTTTTGTTATAATTTTTTAAAGTTGCTATTTACAAGTGCCATCTTTCAGGTCCATCGGTACAACAGTATTATTCATAGTCTATTTTTATATTTGTGCAAGTTGAATTATTATACACACTATATAATTTTAATGCAGTGGAATTCGGTTATTATGTTCACATTGGGCTTTCTGATAATAGTAACCGGCTATGTATTTTTTACTGTTTTACATTAAACAGTAAAAAACACATTGAACAGTGTTTTTGGACCGACTGATTATGATAACAATAGCTGATTGATTACATTGTTCGTGATTATAATCGGATTTCACTGTATTATTAATATTAATAATGACGTATTCAAATACGTAGTAACTGGTTTAGGTAAAGTTACAATTAAACCGTGTATCGATTTATATTACATAGTACTAAAAACCTAAACAGTTTCCCGGTGTATTTTCCATATCCTAGGCTTTCTGACACATGCAAATTTTTAGTGTGGCAAGTCAAACAATTTGTGGATAATTGTGACGTCAGCTGCTTGCCAATTTATTTTCATTGGTTGGGCAAGCTGAAGTGACAATTGTCCACAAATTGCTTGACACATCAAAATACTGTGTGTGTGTCAGGAGGCCTTAATGAGGATACCAGAAACACGTGGTTTTAAATTAGGCTCACCCCTCTTTGAAATGAACTAGTCCCATATGGTTATATATGGTTATATCCTGTTATATATGACGTGAGGATTGATGATTTGTGTGTTAAAAAGTGTCTGGGTGCCATTGATTCATGTTACTGGCAATGTATAGAATGCCAAGATTGGTTTAAGCAATGTATGAAATTAGCATTGGAATAGTTAAGCCGGGATTAGGGTTTGATTCAACTTTTGACCTTAGGCTTAAAAACATTTTTTTAAGAGAAAGTGTTGTTAACTGAATTTAACTAAATTTAATTTAAATTAGATTTGTATTTACTCCTATGAGGTGTTGTATGTATAAAAAATAAATAAAATAATATAATAATAAAAAGTGCTATGTTATTTCATACTTTGCCAAAATGGCTAATTCTATACATTGCTGGTAACATATATCAATTTATAGTACGCTTTTCTCTCTTATGCGGTGTTAAGATTTCGAAGTTATTCGAGGGTTCGTTTCAGCAGTCAAGTCTTGAATTCCTGGGAAACAGGATATAGTTGCATCAGGGATAGGTTGCAGACTTGTGTGGAATTTGATTGGATGTTGGAAACATTTCTCAAATATCTTTGGTGTCTCTTTTGTAATAGCCATCTGCTTATTGTGTTTTGAAATCGACGTTTTATACATGCTTTCATGTACCGCTTGTTATTATTGCTGTTGTTGTTAAGTCTTTTATTTTTGACCTTTTTATTTTGTTGATTGAAAAATCTGATCATGGTAAGAAGTGTTGCGAAATATGCAGGATGTTGTGAAAATGAATGAAATTCAACACAGTTGAATATCGATTATATAAAACCCTGTTGTACTGTACATAAATTTGTGTTATTTTCGGTTTATGCGAGGTTTTAGTGGGAATTCTTGTATAAAACACATAATCTAGAAGAAAATGTGCGATGTTTTGTTTGATGTTTTGAAGGCAGTTGACTTTCACAATGAATGTTGTTTATGTTGGATTTGGTATCAAGATGGGGGCGTTTTTTCTTCTTTTTTTAAAGGGTGTGTTATTATGTAAGAGTTTTAGCGAAATTTTGTGTATATATTTAGGTTATATATTTTGATACGATATATATGAATGAAACGTGGAGTTCATTGTCGGGGCCGATTCAGTTTTAATTCTTGGCTTCAGGTGGACTTTTTCTATCTTTATCTGGCAGAAACACAGAGTGACACGGCACGATTTGTACATATTTTTTTACATACCGGAAGCTGCACACATTCTCGTGTTCACCGGTTTCGCATTACCCTATTTGGTTGAAAACGTATTTTCTTGTACAACCACGTGCAAAGTTGATTTTCAAATATCATTGCAACAAATACGATTTCTGTTTATACAGTGGAATCCGGTTATTGTAATCAAGGATAATGTCATCAATCGGCCATTGTTATCATAATCGGTCAATCCCAACACAGTTTAATGTTTTATCTATTGTTTAATGCTATCAGCTGGTTATTGTTGTCAAAAAGCTCGAGCCCCAAAAATGATCACAATAACCGGATTCCACTGTGTTTTACTGTATATGTATATAATGTTGTACATCTACAAATGCAACAACCAAAAAACAAAACACCTAAGAAATTTTGAATGGTGTATTACACAGTTGTATTTCCATTGGGTCTAGACAATGAGTACGGTACTATAAGCGAGGCTAGGGGTGTGCGAATAGTTGGAAACGATGCTTGGCGATTGGCTGTACCCCCCTACTGGGTGAGGGGGTTGCTGGGAGAAAGCTGAACCCAAGGTGGGGTAAAGGGGGCCAACTGGTGGTAGGACCGGAAATGGGTGAGGGCGTACAATGGGGGAAGCACACATGAGTGCACGCAGCTGAACGCGGTCCTCCGCCCCACTTAAGGCGAGGCTAGCCAACCAGGAGATAAAGGAAGAAGAGGGAACCCCCTAGTCTCTTATTTTTTTTCACTTCTTGTATTTATCCCCCCTCAGCATCAACACCCCACCCTTTGCCACCTTTGGCCAACTTTGGAAAGAGAGAGAGGAGCCCTTGGGATGTGGCATTGCACGTGTTATGAGCCAAGTGGCGTGTTTCCGGTGAAGTTTTTGGGATGTTCCAATTTGGAAAGAGGCAAATCGTTTAACCCCTTTGGGTGAAAAAGGTTGGGTATTGAGTGGTTATGTTATGGGTTTTGAAAATTTATTTATTTTTTATTTATGTAGGGTTTGGTGGGAGAGGTTATCGAACGGGGAGATAGAAAGTGATGTGTTGTTCGGTGTGTACAAGGAAGAGAGTTGTTGGTATTTTGAGGAGTGATGGATAATTGAGGTATTGCAATTTCCGGTTGTTGTTTATTTGTAATTGATAAGGAATTGTTGTGTTGAAATGGTATGTTGGAAGAGATAATTTATATATCGGATGGTTCACTTACCTGTTACTAATCTTTTTTTTTGCTTTGGTTTGAGAAAAGTTCAAATTTGAACCAGAATTTTTGATGGCGTTTTGTATCTAAAAAATCCGGTTCATATTTGAACTGGTGGTATTGATTGTTTTTGTAATTATTAATTGCACTATGATATTTTCAATTGCAACTATTTTTAATCAATGTTGGTACATTTTTTAACCTCTTTTATTTAACTTAGTTTGAGCGTTGACATGGTTCAACCTTTTTTTTTTTGGAAGGTTCTCGATGACCTACAGAGCTGAAATATTTAAAATAAGCTGGGGTTGTAGTACATTTCGTTGCATAAAAATTTTGACAGGTCTAAGTTCTGTCAATTCCGAGATTTTGTTACACGATGAATACTTTTGACTTGGAAAGTGTTGCTGACGATATGCCTACATTTTAAGCCACCACACATTGTTGTCACACAAAGATAAATGCATATATTTGATGTATAGTTGTTGTCTACAGTTTATGTGCGCAATCATTCATTGTTGTGAGTTTAAAACTTTATCCATCCAAATAAACACTCAACACATTCAGTTTACAAGAGGTTCCAACAAGCCATTTTGATAACCTCTTTTACAACCTCGTAATTAACTGAACACGTGGAAATACATTTTTGACTAGAATGAGTACGGTGTGATGTAGGTAGTAAATCTTAATAATAAACGTCTAGGAGGAACGCTGACGCGAGTAACGCTGACGTACGTGACTAACGCTCGTGTTGCTATTTCGATTTGTCAAATTTAAATTACAACAATGAACAAACTGCATAAACATAAGCTGTAAGAAATCTAGACACCCCGTGGTTACCATACCAACCACGGGGGTTGATTTCTAGTTATATATAACAAGCGATCACTTATCTTTGTGCACAACAATGTGTGATGGTTTGAAATGTAGGTATATCGTCAGCAACACTTTTAGAGGAAAAACCTACCCTTCGTGTAACAAAATCTTAGAATTGATTGGACGTTGTCGATCCAGTCGTAACATAATTGTTATACACAAGATTTTTTAGTTACTGTAACGCGACTGTTGCCATGTACACACAGCATCTTACTATGTTTAGTCTCAAATGCTCAGTTTTCAGTGTTTGTTTTGAACATTAGACGAAGCCAATTGTGTTTGAGGCGTTTTAATTTGAT
The DNA here is from genome assembly GCA_034695005.1 of Cryptops parisi. NCBI lineage: Eukaryota > Metazoa > Arthropoda > Chilopoda > Scolopendromorpha > Cryptopidae > Cryptops > Cryptops parisi. The sequence goes on along the minus strand of JAQIWH010002197.1, from coordinate 8,631 downwards.
ATATACAGTACAGTATTAGTAAACCATCATCATGGCCATGTTTCAATTTAATCACTCGTTTCCGGTAGATTAACCCCAAGTTTAATTGTTTAATTTTTTTTTTATATAAAATGGACAGGGGACACATTTAATTACACAGTCTGTGTAGCGCAGCTGTGGTGCTTCAGTTCGTACAACAGTGTGTGTGTGTGTAGTATGGATGCTGTTATCATTTTAGGATCATGTATCTTATTTCCTGTTGACATTGTGAGTTTTGGCTCGTAAGGACCAGTTTATCGTGCAGAGACTTTAGGATATATATTTTACATAAAAATTATTGAAATTTTTATTTTGTTATTTTATCACGTGATGTAAAAGGTTATTTATTTTTTGTTTTATAGTTATATATTACAGGTGGGTGTAAATGTAATGGAGATGTAGAAATATAACCTACTGTTGTGTTTTTGAATTGTGTGTTATGTACGTGTTGACCGGCAATGTTTAATTCACGCATTATATAGCCACGGCTGAATTAGGCAATGTATGAAATTAGGTACATGTAGTTAGTTTAAGCTAGAGTTTAGGTTAGATTTGAAGCTAGGCAGTTAACTAATTAAAATGAACTTAACTATGTGGTTAAAGATTGTGAACGCAGTTGTATACAAGGTGTTATTTCATACTTTGCCTAAAGAAGCTAGGCGTTCTATAGAATGCCTGGATTCTATACATTGCCAGTAACATATTATTTGCTATATCGACACTATTGTTCAATAGGGCCTAGTTGCGAAGATTTTTATTGAAGTGGTTAATTCAACGCTATCAGTTCATTGCCAGACTTCCGTTGACCTAATTCTAATATCAGCTGTGTAGTGTAGTAAAAATGTTTTTAATATCAAACTCACTATTTGCTCCCCTTCATTGACCCTTCACTTTTCTATCAAAGTGAATCGAGCGAATTTTTCAATATTGATAAAAAATTGGTGATGCAATTGCGACATTTTTTAGATGGTTCACTTTTCTCAAGGATACCCGAAAATTTATTTGTTTTAAGAGTGCATAAATTTTTTTGTTTTTGAAGCTTGATATTGCATACTCATACAGTATATTTATATACAGGGTGGACCGAAAAAAAACTGTCACTCACTTTCAAAACGCGATTTCTTGTGAACCGTTTTAAGATAGACGAAAACTAAAGGTAGTAAAATAAAAGTTCAATTCAATATATTTCCAATGATATATAACTATGCTATGGATTCCGCGATAGTTTGCCCGCAATGGGCTGCGCTAAAAAAGTACTCTTAAAAAAAAAGTTGTAAAATGACTTTACAAGTTCAAAGGGATTTCATTGCATAACTGTTCAGTGCAAAAGTAAATAATGAGTGCTAACAGGAGGGTGAGGGAGTCAAGTTTATGATACAAAAATATCATCCGGCTTTACTAATGCAGATTTACAGACTGATTCCGTTACGACTAAACTATGCAATTCATAGCATAGGATTATGTATCATTAAAGAGATATTGAAATTGAGCTGGTGTTTCTGATGTTGTAGTTTTAGATTTTCTCTAGCATAAATGGTTCTTTGGAAATCGTTATTTGAAAATTGGTGACAGTTTTGGCCTATCCGGTATATATGTATAAAACAAAGTGTGGAAAGGATGGTGGCAAAATTTGGTTTTGTTTCAAAGTATATAAGGAATATGAAATGATAGCTTTGAAAAAGTAGGGGTGAAACAGTTGGGGCCATAGTTTTGTAGCACAGGTGCAAAAAAAAGTTTGGGGTTAGCTAGTTTTTCTTCAACCTTGGGACGTTTTTATAGGTGCAGCACCTTAAAGAAAAGTGAGCCACTGGTTTTCAACCCCACCCACTCGACTATCCCGAGAAGTCTCGAAAAGTCGTTGGTCTTAATTGCTAGTAGTGCTGTTTGCCAATTGCTAACAGCTGCGTCTGTTTGTCTGTGTATGTGTGAACGCATTAACAACTGGATACCAGATTCTTTGGTCCCCTCAAAAATTTTGTTTCCAGGATCGATTTTAACGAAAACTTTTGTGATTGGTCAATTCGGTGTTTTTTAATATACTGTTTATATTAGCTCCATTTCTGAGTTTGTGAACTGGGAATTGAACTGGGAATACTGCCGTCTACAGTCGTTTATGAGCATATTCTGCATAGTCTACTAATGTATCAAAGAACGTATAAATCAAAAAACCGCATAAGTCCAATGTATAAAAAAAAAATCGTGTATGTAAATTGAAACTTGCAAAAATAAAAGAAAATGGAATTACTCAAAACCCGCATATACTGAACGATCGCATAAATCGAAATTCGCATGAATCAAAATTGACATAAATCGAAACGTGCAGAAATCAAAAATGGAATTAAACAAAACACGCATAAACTGAATATCGGAATTACTGAAAGATTGCATAAATTTCAATTCGCATAAATCGAAATCAATCTTTGCATTATGTATGTACATGCAATATATATCTGTATATGGCAGTATATAAAGAGTATGCTTGAAATGCATTTTTAATAAACTCGTTTATCAATTTCTGTAAAATCGATAACTATAAGTACTACAAGTATACACGCGAACAGGTGTTTTATCCGGGTATTTTGAATGGTTATAACATGTGTTTTGTAAGTCGTGGGAAGTTTTCGATTGTGCAGTAGTTGAAAAGTGCTGTCCACGTGTTCAACATGTGTTCAAGTGGTTTGGTAAATTATTAGGTGTATACTGTTCAATAATGATATTTTTAACGTGTGAGAGTGTACATTTTGTTAAGGTTTCTTTACGAACCTTTTCCAAATTTAAATAACTAACATTTTTTTGGAGCACCCTGTATGATTATTTTTTTTCTCAAGGGTTTTGTTTAGCGAGTGGAGGACGAAATTTATGAGAATGAAAAGCAAGAAAACGAAAAAAAATCGTTGATCAAGCAAAAGCGTGTTGTAACGTTTGCAGTTGCATCAGGTGGTCAGATAAGCGAGCGTTTATTTCAATGAAATTTGTGGTAGCGTGTTCCAAATTGGCTCGGAACGTTGATGACGTCAAATGCGAACGGCACGCATGTGGGAAGGTCTTTATAGCGACGATGACGATGATGGTTTTGCTGGCGGCCATTCATTTCTTATTTTTAACTTCTATCTTCTTCGCAGGTTTCGAGTGGCCTTTCACTTTCCAACACAAACTGAGGCTCGGCTCATTTATTTGCTTCTTCTCCACTCGTTTATTTACCTTCAAATGAATGGGCTAGTTAAAATCTAAAAATAATGGTATCCAGTGCCCATTTTAACGCGAGTTTGTTAATCAGTTTATCTTTTTCTTTTTCTCGCTTCATCTTGAAATTCAGGTACAATGATCTATCTTAAGATGTTAAACAAAATAGATAACGCCCTTGATTTTTCTTTTTGTTGAGGTTTCTGTGTGTTTTTATTCGAATTATCACTTCATCGAACATTTTAACTTCATACTTTTTTAATATTAGCTTCAGTTGTGAGTTTGTGAGAGCGAGCTGGGAATTGAACGTATACTGCCATCTACAGTCGTTTATGAGAATGTACTGTATAGTCTCGATAGTCTAATCTGGACGTACCACTATCGATAGTGGTACGTTATGTTCTAATATACTAAAAAAAACGCATAAATCGAAAATCGCATTAGTCTAATGTAAAATAAAAAATCGCATATACAGTATAAATTAAATAAATCGAAACTTGCAGAATCAAAAATGAAATTACTCAAAACTTGCATAAATCAAATTTTAATCATATAATAATTTCATAAATAATTATATTTTAATTTTAATTTTTTGATGAACTGGTAGTATGTTCGAAATTGAACCGGATTAAATTGGACGCTAAATCAATACAAATTCACCCGCATCCGAACAGATTAAATCCGGATCAAATTTGAACAGGTTCAATTGTATTTTTTTTTTGGTTAAAGAGTTACGTCATTCATGAATATTTTGTTGTTGTATAACATTTTTAATGAATTATTACAGTTTTTAATGAACTGTACTAAACTGACATGTTCAAAATTCAACCGGATTTTGTTGGATGCAACATCATCATTCATCACTATAAGTCTACTTGCGTTCAAACGATCCGGATCAAATTTGAACAACCTCGTATAATGATTTAAAGATCATTTATGCCTCATTTGGTCAATTAATCATTACGTAACAGTTGTATGAATGAATTTGTATCGTACGACGTTTCACTTAATACATATATCCACATAACGCGCATATTTTCCCTATTATAAAAAATATATGTAGTTTTTTTATGGGCAATATATCACTATGTCGAGTTTCATCAATGTTATGAAAGATGAATTGTGATTGGTTGGATCTATGGCGGAGTGTCAAAAAGAGAGTTTACTGGTATCCGGGCTATGTTGTAATCGTAACGAGAGACGTCTAAGGAAGAGACGAATGTATATGTGTGTATATATATAAAAATACTATTTTTTTGTATACAAAAAATTTCATTGAAAGTGAAATGAGGAAATTAAGCAAACAGTGGGCGAAGTCCTATTTTCCGCCAATTGGTGCGTGGGAGATGAAGATAGAGTTGAGAAATAGATGTGGTTACCCGCCCCTCCTTGTTTTGGCTCAGGATTCATTCATGGAACTTTGTTATTGATAAATGTTGCAAGCAATGTATATAGAATCCAGGCATTCTATAGCATGTCGAGCTTGGTTCAGGAAATGTATGAAATTTGCATTGGATTGGAATAGTACGTTAAGCCAGAATTTAGATTATACTTTAAAGCTAGATTTAGGCTTAAATGTTGTTTTTATTTAGAGGAAATGTTAACCTTAAATATGCTAAAAAGTTGTATACAAGGTGATAATACTTTGCCAAAAAAACTACGGGTTTGTTAAAATTTCCTTTTTTTTTATACATTGCCGGTGACAGATACAATAACGTGTGTGTGTGTTAAAATTTTAGGGTGATCCACTACAGTGGAATCCGGTTATTGTGATCACTAGTGCTTTTTGATAACATTAAAAATAAAACATTAAACCGTTTTATGATTTGTTATTTATTATGATAACAATAGCCGATTGATAACATTATCCGTGATTATAATAATCGAATTCCACTGGTATATATTTCTAGTCCGCGATTTTTAAAATTTTTTGTTTGTTTGAAATAATACTGCATCGTGGTGAGGTTATGGAATATTGAAGAAGCCAACAGCTATAATAACATTTTGTCGACCATTACCTTTTGGTTAAAATTAGATAGCAACAACAACAACAACAACTGTTAAGTCACAGAGAGGCTATGAAAGGACCGGCATTCCTGGTCGTTGGAGAAGTTCCCTGAATGAACAATTTCCGCTCCACAAAAGGACACTGTTTGCAGCTTCCGCTTTTACTTCCATTGCCCACATCACTAGCCTCACGTAGCCCCATTTATTTTATATTTTATTTATTTTTTTTGTATAATATATAGTCTTGCAAGGTTAGGCGAGAGTAACTACGCATGCAGTGGATATCCAAATAATGCCTATAGTTGTCAAAATACAAGTGTGAAGTAATATGCATTATGTATCGTTAGTATTTGTCATTTTAATTAGTTGTCGTCTATTGTCGTAGTTGTCATGTTGTTGTTGTTATGTAAGTGCTATATACCTTTAGCTTTGCTGCTATTAATTTCTACGCCGTTGGAAATGCAGCAAGGTCAGGGTTGCTACTTGACCCTTGCCATACACGATCAAGTGTGGGCGGAACAGCGAAAGAGAATTAGTATTAATCAAGATATTCCCCTCTCTCTCTCTCTTTCTCTCGAGAATATTCCACGTTTTTCTTTTTATACTCTTTATAATAGCTTCAGTTGTGTGAGTTTGTGAGTGAGTGAGTGAGCTGGGAAATGAACGTATACTGTCATCTATAGTCGTTAATGAGAATACACGTATACAGCCCGTCGAAATGACGGGAAAGTTTTGTTTTATTTCGTTATTTTTGTTTTATAACTCATGTTGCTTCGCAATATTTGTTACAATGTGAGGTAGCTGTTTTAAGACAAGCTGCTTCTTATTTTTTGCTTGGTCGGTTTTCGTTCACCCTTCTTACTGCCACCCAAGGGAGTGTCCCAGTTAAAGAGAGTGATTTTAATTTTTCTCCTACACCACATGTGGCAAAGGGGAGAGAGGAAAAAAGCCGACCCTTCTATGTTCCATAAAGGGCAAACACATTCCTGAATCGCACACACTTACCCAATTATAATAAGGATAGTCCAATGTACCAAAATATATTATGAAACCTACATAAATCAAAAAACGCATAAGTTTAATGCAGAAATCAAAAATGGGATTACTTAGAACTCGCATAAATTTTTATTATATTTTTATTTTTATATAAATCAAATATCGAACTACTCAATGAATCTAAATTCGAATTAATCAAAATTCACATAAAGCGAAACGTGCAGAAATTAAAAATGGAATTACTGAAAACACGCATAAATTGAATATCGAAAATTACTCAAAGATGGCATACAGTTTTAATTTGCATTAAATCGAATTTCGCATAAATCAAAAATGGATTTTTCGCATAATGTATGTAGATACAGTATATCTGTATATGACAGTATACTATATAAAGAGCACGCTTAAACATTTTTAATGTAAACTTGTTTTTAATATTTGATATGTTTTTTTGCTTTTTAATATCTGAAAGTGAACATTTGAGTGGCTTGATTGTATGTATTCAAGCGTTGTTTATTTTATGGTTGTTAACTTAGTGGAGCAGATAATCTAATCATTCCATGTATATACAGAGTGTTCCTAAAAAAAGTCTAGTAAAATTTTAACCATAGATTTACCATTAACTTTATTCTTTAGACCCTCCTACAGGCTAAAGAACACTCGATGGGTTTTGTTGAATGATGGATCCGTCTTAGTCTCACGTATGTCGATGTTAAATAAAAACCAACATGGCGGACGCTATATGCCAGTATATAAACAGTATGCTTACTTAAAAAAGCATTTTCAATGTATTTGTTGTCGTTGATTAGTAGTTTTAGAGTTATTTTGTGTTGATTGCCAATTCGAAACGTCACAATCGGAAATTGCGATGAAACTAACTTTTTTGCAAATCGTTCCTATCTATCGTTTGCGTAAGACCTGTGGAAATCCGTTTGGTTTCGTCATTCTTCCTCATCTTCCATTTCCCGGGTGTCTGTGAAACTACTTATTTTATTTTATTTTTTATTATTATTATTTTTCTATTATTTTTTTTTTAAGGATAGCCAAATTAGTCACAGCCATTTTCTCATATTTCCTTTCCATACGGGAAGTAGTCATTGTTGGTATGGAGACAGTGTAATTGACTTTGTCAGCAGTGTGTAATGTACACAGTTTTATTCATTCACTGAAGCTATGAATGTTCTTGTAGAGAAATATTATTTTTTGATATTTGTGTATTACAGAACAGCCACCGGTATGGGGGCGCCACATGTCTATGGATATAGATACAGTTGTTAAATGAAATATTTTCTAGCAAATAATAGAATTCGTTGTTTTTTTTTCAGAAGTTTAAACTTATTATTTTAATCTAACCCGTAGACACTAGATTAGGTTAGTTGAAAGATAATCACCACCACTTAATGATGTTGTAATGGCTGTTGTTTAATACACAAGTACCCTAGTATGTTTTTTTCTATACGGGAAGTAGTCATTGTTTGTATGAAGACTGTAATTCACTTTGAATGACACACAATGGAGTCACTGTGTAAACAGTTTTATTGAGTGTAAATCAATGGGTGATTTTTGTAGAAAATTAGGAAACTTGTTTCTTATACGACTAGCCACTTATTGCCACCAAATACATTTTTAATTATCACTAATAACACTTGTAGTTTATTTAATTAACGTAAACTAGTGTCTGTGTGTATAGATACCAGTTTAGGTTGGTTAAAAAAAATCACACTTAATAATTTATCATTCATCGTAAAATGAATAAATTTGTGGCTGATCGTTAAAAAACAAATTAGTATTTGTTTATTTTTTAAATCAGAATTTAATGCGAATTCAGCTTGAAATTTTTACGTTATACAGTTTATTTTGTAAAAAAATAATAATAATAAAATTATAATAATCAATAAATCAGTGAAATCTGATCTGATGACTGAAAGGGTCCAAAATATATGTAAAAAAAAATTTATGAATCGATTTCAAACGTTATAACTTGATAAGATGATATTTTTTTTCTGCCACAATTCCGTTGCCAATAATTTATTATTATTATAATATTTTCAGTCTACATAGTAATAAGAGATTGTATCACACCATCTTTATCAACGGTTTTGCGAGATAAAGTTTCTCCCGTTATTTATACGATTATATATTAGCTTCACTTGTGAGTGACTTTGTGAGCCGAGAATTTAACGTATATTGGTATCTAAAGACCTTTATGCGATTTTGTTTTTTGGTTCATTGTACTATAAAGTATATTATCGTAAAGTGAGAACCTCATAAATCGTAATCCGCATGTCCAATGTAACAAAAATCTTACAATTCGAATAAAAGAATTGCAAAAATCGAAAATGGAATCACTCTAAACTCGCATAAATCGAATATCAAGTCACTCTGAATGTATAAGAATGTGATTTTTGTATATAAATATACAATGTG
>JAQIWH010002196.1:0-26013 GCA_034695005.1 Cryptops parisi | reverse complement strand
GGGGGGACGTTACCAGATATTATCTTGCAGTTCCCCGGCCCCCAAAATGCTTAGCTATTTTGCTGAAAGCTAGAATTAAAATCTTAAATTATAGACTGCTTTACATGATATGGTAATGGCAGTTCAGTTCGACTCAAACTAAGGATCCACATTGGTGGTAGTAACCAACAAAAAACATGACATGCACAATAAATAAAAACAGTAGAAAAATGTACACCAAGTATGAAATCGTCTCGACATATTCAAAATCAATGAAAAGTTGGAGCAGATAGCATCAACTTTCCAGTTTTGCTTCTAACACAGTTCAAATTTTTACCAACTAGATGTTCGTAATACACAATATAAAAAACCCAATTATTTTTGCACTCACTGTATGTCGTCATTGATAATGCATTTTACAGTGAGGCTAGCACAATGACACCATGTGTTTTTTTTTTATGAACAAGTAAGTGACTCGACCTCGTTCCGTTAATGTCACTTGGATATTTACAAAAGCCGCTTACCTAAATACATCGATGCTGCAGTTCCGGCAGGCAACGCAAGACAATTTATAAAGCATTAAACAAAATGTATGTACATCTGACCAATCGGGCACAAGGTACCTTTTGTGCCTTCTACCCAATACGTAGCAAATTGAATCGTACCACATGCGAAGGAAAAACTCATTCCCGGTAAAATTGGTACTTGTAACCAAAAAACAACAAATTCAACTACTAAACCAAATCAAATCAAATCAAATCAACACCAATTGCAAAATGGTAGTCCAAGGTTCAAGTAGGCTACCTCGAGACCACTGTTGGTGTACTACTAGTTCATTCATTCGTATCTTACCTTCTGCTCGTGAACCAAATGCTGGTAATGAAATGTTTGCTGCATGCCATTCTTCCCTACAGAACGGAATGCTCTTGGCAAAAATGTGACAGCATCAATCTGAATAATGAAAATCACTCTCAAATTTGTGACATTTGATGGTGGGTGATTAACACCGTTACGTTAAAAGTGGCACGTTTATCACTAAGTTTTCGCATGTCATCTTGCGGTACGTTAGCAAAAGGGTGAAGCGGTAGGATCGATAGTTTGAAAAACCTCCTTCAACGAAGCGTTGACGGAATCGACATCATCTTCCTTTTCGAGAAAAACTTTATCGAGTGGAGGTTCATCGAAACATTCCAATGTTTCTACGCCACCTACCTTGACAGTGAATGATGGTTCTAAAGGGTCTAGGGTGGTAGGGGTTTCCTGCTTTGACATTTTCCCACTAACATCAATCTCACGGTTTTCTACCGGAGCATTCCCCGCTTCGCTATTGTTGGAATGATTCGAAGGAGATAAGCGATCCAAACTCGATCGCCTCAAGTGGAAGCTCGGTTTGCACTTTGTAGGTTGATCCTTCTTGACCGAACTAGAAATTGGACACTTTGTTCTCGATTTGTCGTCGGTTGACTTGGCCACCATGACTCCTTCCAACGAAGAAGCATTGTCCGCTTTTCCACTCGATAAACAAGCCCCTCGCTCCCTTCCCAAAGCAATGCTAGGCAGACCAAAATGCCTACCCGAACCAGCATCCACAGTCGATGTGCCACTGCTCCAAGAAAGTGATACATGATCGCCATTCGGCTTGCTACTGGAGGATTTCGCGAGTCGAGGATCTTCTCGTGCAGCTTTGATTTCCACTTTGCAACTGGAACTATCTTTCTTGGAATTTTTTCCGTCGCCTTCCGTTCCGGCCGGTTTCTTCTCCAACGGTGGTGGAGAAATTCGATGGGTGGGAGAGAGCAGATCCTTGGCCGGTGTTCGACTAGCGTGGTGATCGGCAATGATCAGCGGCTGTTCTTCGGGATCCACGATGGGGGGCAGTTTTGGCAAAGGTAATTTTTTCGAATCTAAAGGCGTCGTCGATGGACGCTTCAATCGAGGATCGTTCTTCAACCGTGGATCGTTCGTTTTGAGCAAGTTGATGTTGCCGTAGTTAGGATGTGAGGTGGACACAGCCTGCAGCCGGTAAGGTTTCCCTTCAGAGGACAAATTGGCTTCTCCAGCGACAGGGAAATCCGATCTTCGCATATCCTTGTCGCCGTTGTTTCCCCAAGGATCTCTGAAAACATCCGTTGCGGAAGAACGTCTCTGTGCAGGTTTTAGCATTGCGCTACGACTCGTATCAACACTGGATGCGCCTGGCTTTTTGGAGTTGGAGATCACATCTCGGTTTTCTCTCGTACGAACATTCGCTCGACTGTCCTGATCGTGGTTAGAAATCTTGGTGATTTTGCGTATCCTAGGATCACGCGTTTCCAGTCTCATGTCCTTATCTTCGACGGAACCTCCACCGGGTTTAGCACCGGGTGACATGGCCTGCTTCTTGATCATGCCCAGCATTTTAGCAAGGTCGAATGTTGGAGCCGAGGACAACGGCCGGCCGCAACTGCCAACAGGTGGCTGCTCCGAGACAAAATAGTTAGGCGATAGTTAGTTATAAACAATAATACGTTGGTGTTGAAATAAACAAAAGGATCTACCTGTTGCTGGAGTTTTTTGAGCACATCGGTCAACGGTTGATCATTGTCATCGTCTTCCTCCTCCTCGCTACTGTACCAATTTTCTTCCTTCTGCTCGTCGTCATCTTTCTTAGATTCGTTCCGGTCCGATTCTTCTTGACTGCTTTCAGCTTCTCGTTGTTGCTGTTTAAAAGCAGGACATGTGTCACAAAAGGTGTCACCGGAGGCAGAATGAAACATTGTCGTCGACACCAACTCACCTGTTGTATGCGAAGAAAGAGCTCTCGTTGTTTCTTAGGTAAATGGGAAGGAATGGAAATGGGTCCTTGCATCTTCTTGCACTCGGACTCGCTCTCGCTGGAAGTTCCCTTTTCGTTCCTCGGTTTATCTTCTTCATCCAGCTGCATCATGCTATCATTCAGCTCGAGCCTTTCGGGCAGCATTCGCATATCCACATCTACAAGAGACACATGGTGGTTTACATCACATTTCCCCCCATCAACTCCTCCTATCCAAGAAAAGTGACAACTGACAATCACCTTTGGCAGCAGCACTGAATTCATCTTGAGTGGGAATCATGGGATCATCCAGGTCCGGTGGTCCATAAAAGCCATCGTGTTTAAACCCTGGCTGCATCATGTCAAATGGTAACCTAGACCCCGGGGGGAACGGCAACAACGGAGGACGTCCAGGTGAAGAAGAATCGCAGTAAAAATTGGGCCTTCAAAAAAGATAAAAATAAACAAATCTCCAAGCTGAATGAGGGAGGGAGGGAGGGAGGGAGGCCAAGTTAAAAGAGTCTAACCTCGGTGGCGGACCTCCATGATGCGGACTCGGAGAATCCTCCCCGGGACCATCAAACAGCGGCTGGCTCCCTGGGGAAAGCGCTCCTATGTCAATGTCGAACAAGGAGGGAATCTTTCGCCTGCCTTCTACCATTTCTTTGATGTGCCGTGGTGGGGAACCGAGCAAGCTTGGCCTCAGCTCTCTGCGCGGAGACATGTGTTCTTCTTCGTTGTTAAGCTCCAAATACTAAAGCAACACCATTATAAACCACCGTCCCTTCCCTAAAAGACACACTGACCACCCCACAAAACTTACCCTATCGAGTAAGTGATGGCTGTCTTCTGTCAAAGGCTCGTGTGAAAATTTGCACTGGTCGGCCGAATAGCATTTCATTCCCCGGTGAAAAAACTTGCAAGGAAACTCCTGTGATCACCTAGTTAAGGCAATAACTGGAAAGAATAACCCACCCCAGAAAAATAAAACTTGTCGCGCCAAGCAAATCATCGCTCAACAAAAGGATATTGTGCATGAACAAGCAGCCATCTCCTTTGGTACAGAAACTATTCAAATAGAATTTGCACAGTTCCCGCTTCTTCGGTGGTCTTCCATCGTGTAGAAACGTGCACTCGTTACCCTGTTAAATATTAAGCAACAGAGTCCATTCTTGAACAGAGTCCATCGATAACGCTCAAAGGGTTAAAATGGTTACCATGAAAATAAACATACCTTGGCACATTTTCCTTCCAGAAAGAATTTACAAAGAGTACGTGGTTCCCTTCTCCTCAGACCTTTGACTGAAAACGGTGGACTGGTTCGGCCGAGGCGGGAACGCTTCTTGTCGGAAGTAGTGCGGAAACCTGACAAGTTTTTTCGTTTTTTGCCTCCTTCTTTTCTACCATGAGAAGCTGCAAACAGTGATTTGGCAAAAAAGGTAGTAACTACAATGAATTTGGTCATCCAATTCTAACCCAATTCTACTAGCTTCACTCACCATGGTCCTTCAACTCTCGATGGTGATGCTCTTCTTGCTCCTCATCGAAACTATCAAACGGACTGTCGTAAGAACCCGGTGATCTGTAACACACACATCCTCCTTCAACAAACATACACTCATCTTGAAACGTTGCATTATCAAGCGATTCCCAATTCCAATACCCACCTTTCCACTGAATCTGTTTTAAGTGATCGACAAAACCACGTATCATCATCCACCATTTTATCATGATCGACATACTGTTTCTTTTTAGATTTCTATGGGAAAACACAAATGAAGGATTCAACTTTTAATTTTAAAGAAGCCAACCAATACATTTCCAGTGTTGTAAAGCACATCTATCTTAGTAGAAGACATGGCAAGATTTTTGATTGACATCAAAAAAAGACACTGCCTTCATTTACCTGTATTCGATCATCGGAAAATATCTGTGAACCACCTTTGGTGCCGCCTCCTCCTCCTCCTTCATCCAGCTTTTTTCGTTTCTTCTTCTTCTTCTTTTTCTTTTTCAGCTTGGTTCCCATATCATCACCATTGGTGCTCTCGGCACACTTGGAATTGTTTTCGTAACAATTCCCACCTGCTGAACAAAATATTTATTAATGGTTTTGAAACGGTGCATTAGTAGTAGTAAGTACCATTAGCGGATTTACAGTGGGGGCTCCCCCCCCCCCACACACACGTTTGTTTTGGAAAAAAAGAAAGGCAGCAAAAACAGCAAAATTTGTGCCTATTTTGATGTCTAAACACTCATTCATTTGGAGTTTGATTTGCCAAGAAAAAGTTGTATGTAATATTTAGACCCATTCGTCATAAAATTTCAGGTGAACTGAACCCCCCCCCCCCCCCACTCAGAAGTCGGCTCTAAATCCACCACCGAGTAGTACTGTTTTACATCCTCAAACTAAGTGTAGACTCAGATGTTTACTTACTAATCTCATTGATGAGTTGAGGTGCTTCTTCTCCCGAATCGATTATTTCACCTTCTTCAATTTCGCCATCTTCTTCATCAGCTGGAATCAGCACAGGGGGACCTTCTCCGTCCGATTCCGAGCCATCGTGAGAACTAAATCGAATAACACCAAAGGTTAAGAAACAAAGCACCACCAACTGTAAGTAGGCAGTGTGGTCACCGAGGCCAGGCCTGTTGATAATCAGAGCATTTTTTAACATTGACACTGGCCAGTGAAGAACTGTCGCCTATTGAACTCAAATAATTAGCTATGGAGCGACAGCAGTCCACACTATACAAACGTGCCTTGAAATTTGAAATGAAAATAGAAAAATAAAAAATGGTGTCATGTTGATGTACGCTTTGCAAACAGGTGCCAATAATATGGTAAACAAATGCAATTTTTCGATCTGAAAAGGTGTGAAATTGGTGGCCCAGTGAAATTCCTTTAAAAAATGCTCTGTTGATGATAATAATCAATGCATCAGTCAAGGTACCACCAAGCAAAGAATGAAACCAACATGGAGTTGATGTCCACTAACAAAGCCTAGCTTTAATTAGCTAACTGGTCCACAATTCAGTTTTGACTGTCAGTAAACATGGATTCATTGAAGCAATGGCTACCTATTTCAATGTCTGATGTGTGAATGACCAAACTTCTTTAGGACAGACAAGATTGAACTTTGAATGGGATCAAATGTTTTTTTTTAATTCTAGGTATGGACAAATTGACAGTGAACACAGAATTGCAGCTTTATGAAACGATATGTATTGGTGATACAACTCATTAATAAAACAACAATAAAAAAACTTTTTTTTTTTAATTTGCTTGGGGGAAAAAAGAAGCTAACGTTGATTTTTTGGGATACTTTTTGAAATGCTCCAACTGATTCCCGAAACTTTTTATGCCAATTATGGATCTGAAAAGTTCCCACTAAACGGTATAATTCCCTATTGTTAGACAGCTACCTTGAAAATATTTATTTATTTCTTGTCTGTGAAGACAAAACTTTATTCGAATTTTGGTATTCATTTTTTTATTATTATTATTATTATTATTATTATTATTATTTCACTTCTCTGGTTGTGATGTTTTGTTTTTGTATTTTATTGGTTGCACAGCTAATCTTGCAGGAAAAGGAAACAAAGCAAGGTCGTAAAGAAAAAATATAAAGAGCCTTTGCAAAATGCCATCCAAGTTAAGTACTTCAACGGCAAGGGTATTTATTTGTATGTTAGTACAAGAGCCATTAATAGTTAATAAGCCTATTTCGAAATGCTTGCTAATGTTATTTATTGCCATGATTAAATGTCCCAACATTCTCCCAACCAACATCATCATCATCATCTTGCGTGGTATCGCAAGATCATGAGACCAATTCAAAATTTTCGTCAAAACCTTTCTACCAACTGATCCCAAACGCTGCTGTTCGTTCCTCTTACTACCTTGACAGTTCACCCAATGTGAATCGACCCCTTTTCTATTGACCCTATTCCTACAAAACCCATTGTTGCCAGTGAATTTGTTTTCATACAAACTCACTCTCAACAATAAGTAGTCAGGCTTTAATCGACTGCAGGGAAAAACCGAATGCCGCCGCCGCCACCACCAACTTCCTTTCCATTTTCTAATCTAGGTCCTACACATCTTTCTTTTTCTATTTAAAATCTACCCTTGTTCTTGATTAGCCAAAGAATTTGGTGTCACGAGTCATCAAATGACCTTGGTCAAATACAAGACAAAAAATGGCAAAATGCTAGCAACAGTGGATGACACACTTTGTTGGTTGAAGAGATGGATAGTACGTTAACCGTAAATAATAATAATAATAATAATGTCTGGAAATCAGGAATCGACTGTTCTCTGCATTGTACCATTTTTTGCGTGCAAACTATTTTAAAACGAAATCGATCCGTTTTGGTCTCCATTTTACTACAGTAGCAGTTGAAAACTATGCCAACGTTTTCAACCTTAACGATGTCGCAGCAAATTAAAGTTCATTGAATGTGACATCGTTCGTTCGTTCGTTCGGTGGTCGTCCCACAACCAACCCAAACGATGTAACAAAAAAAAGGTACTGCAGCACGACCACAGGCCCACCCAGACATAGGCCTAGCCTAGGTGTCGAATAGCATGACGCAGTCCACTCACCACGTCATCATTGAACAAGTTTATCATGAAGCCACTGACAGCCATACAGCACCATTTAGAAATCGAACAAAAAAAAACTGCCTGTTGTGTGTGTCATTCGCGGTGGACACAGCTCATCATGTGCAAAAATAAAATGAAAGCCAACGTTGCGAAACGATTGTACCGCGTTCTCAAAAAAACATCACCACTTAATAGGCTAATATCGAGCCAACGGCTCCTTTCCTTTAGCTAGTAACGATCAACTCAGGACGTTCGGATTAAGAAACGACACGATACAGTCTACTTGAACAGCATCACCATGGACAAATGACGGCAAAAGCCGCCACCGACCTAGTTGCACACGCCCTGTTTTTTCTTTCGTTTAATTGGGCAACCTACGACTTTAAAGGGTAGCCATCTCTTAAGAGGATTGTCTCCAACGTGGCTTAACCCATTGCCATCGACTCAAGCTGAGGACGGAGTTTATTTATTTATTTATTTATGTTTTTGTTGGGTTGCGGTTACAGTCATTAAGCCATACCCACGAGAATGACCATCACGACGGTTTTATTTTTTTGGACCTGCACCAAGAATTTTATGGCTGCCATAGACACGGGCGCATGCGCCAGCTCAACCAGACCAGACGTCCATGGCTGACATCTTCAGCACCACCAACAGAGGGTGCTGCTCTTTCTCCTCCCATCACCAATGCCTCGCCCCATTCAAAACCAGGAAATCACGTAACATTTCCAGGCGGGACCCTGAATCGAGGCTAGGCCAACCATGGCTGGCATTTCAACTTCGATCGCGCCTATTCCACCACCTCCCTTGGAGGGAGGATCGGCGAATAGGACGCGCCAAAGGGAGGAGGGCTATTATTATTATATAGGTATGTTGTCGTCGTCGGCACGACGTACATACCAGCTACCACTTGAACCGTGGCGTTATCTTATTGACAAGGACATTAATAATAAAGCCAAATTAGGATACCTACCCAAATTTTTTAAAATTTTAACCAACGCTAGATTAACGTTTTAGGATACAAAACCAAAACATTCTCGTTTAGATCTATCAATTTCCAGGGTTTCACAACAAAAACAGTGTTCGTTGAGGCTCACGGGTGAAAATAAATCCACCCGAGTTGGAATTTACGTGAAGTAAGGGGAGCCTTAAGTTGTATGAAAAGTATAAAAGTATCTATAAATATATTATATATATATATATATATATGTATTGTTTTGTAGAATGTTTACGTGAGTGCGCAACTGCGCGTGCGCATGCCACGTCGACGACGCCCTTCTTCCCGAGACGAAGGGGAACAACAACAGGGACGGCTATTTTCGACCATCCATTACGTGCCAGGGACGAGTAGAAATCACCAATAAAAAAATCCAAGCCCCTGGTTCTTTCGTTCCGATCCGACCGATTTTCGTATCGGGGGGAAGCGGGGAAACCGATTCAACACAAAACTTGGGGAGAAAGGGGGTGGGGGGCCATTAAAGGTCGACTTTAAACAGGCAGGTTAAAGGAAGGGGGGGGAGGGCAAGAGAGAGAATAGAGGAAAAGGAGCGCTACGTATTCGAACCTCGACAAAGATGGCAACGAAACATTAGCATAGTTGGGATTTCCTCGGGATTTGTTTTTACCTTAACGCTGCGAGATTAGCTTTTTATCCTGAAAACAGAACTCGGTAGCAACAAGAGTACAAAAAAAAAAAAAAAACTGTGTGGAAGTGTTCGGAATAGTAGTAGTAGCAGTAGTAGTAGGAATAAGAGAGGAGGAGGAAGGAGGCTGTCGTTTCCTCAGTTGGTACTCAACCTTTCTTTTTCTCCGTGTGTTTCGAGTGTTTCTTTGTTTCCCGCCCCGACCGCGGGTGGGGGGTTGGCAAACACGCTTTCAAGGGCCATTGCACTGTGACAACAACGACAACGAACGACAGGGAGAAGAGCCACACGTTAGCTCTCCTCCAGCTTCATCGGCGAACAATCAACGGCGAAAATTAAAGAGCCGACCCAAAGACTATAATGGCGGACAAGACCGAACCATCTGCCGCCTGCCTCGCGTTGGTTGTTGTTGCGCGAGACGACGAGAGAACAACAACGCCACCGATTTAGGCACATGACGTCATCCTTCGACCACGCCCTCCTCTACCGCGTATGGGCACATCGAAAAGGCGATTGACCGACCAGCGAGCAGGCAGCACCAATTGGGATCAGAAACAGTCAATCGGGCACAAGTCGCTGAATCTTGTTGCAAAGGTGCAACAAGATTCAGCGACTTGTGCTGTTAACAGGTCAACTTTCGGCAAAGATCAAGTAAACAAACCAACGTTGATCCGTTCAATAAGGATGACGACGGATATTGCGCGACGATACGCGATACAATGGAGTTACAATAAAATGGCTGTTGATAGTGTTTTTTTTTTCTTCGTCGAAGCCAATGCTATTAATAAAACACAAACTTTCTACTTTGAATTGATGTCTTTGGTGTAATCTATCTGCTGTGCCGATTATCGCTCTTCCTGACACAACGCAAGCACAGTGAAACTCTTCCAAGCGGGCCATCCTGCCCGTGCCCACCCATGGTTCGGTTCCACGAAACAGTGGTCCTTCAAAGAGGTGGGAGGGGTAATAAGTCTAATCTAAACTCCGTTCTGGTCTCTGGGTAAAAGTGGTCCTTAGAGAACTTTGTACTGTAATCGTTTTCATTTACTATTACTCGTACCACTTCCCTCTCATCCTGCTTTTTGCAATCAAGTTCATGGGACGGCCATATGACATGACAGTCCTCTTCTCCCAGTGCCTCAATACCTACCTGTAGCCGAGCTTTTATATGGGGATCCTATGTTACTTCATTGCAACACAGTGACTGTGTTTAAAATTTGCAATAGCCAATAGTTCAAACTTAGTTCTCCTCCACCAGCCGTGTCCACTTTTTGGATATTTACAACACGTTGTTGTACATTATGTACATAAATAAATGAATACACCAATTGTGTGCGGATCATATTGAAACAATAAGACCAGCAAAATCGAGGTTAATTGGCTTATGAATAAAGGTCTGAATTCCAAAGACTCGTACAAAAAGAAGCGCTCTCAATCCATGAAATTTGCAAAGAGCTGTGTGGACGTTTCATCGTTGGCAACGAGCCAAGTGGAAAGAAAGCTTGCAAAGGTTGATCACCAGTTAACAAAATTCCAAGCACAGCACCTAACCTAACCTAATGCAATAGTTTGTAACATCAACAGCTGGCTTCTTCAATTAACAACTTGGATGATTTTTATTAGGAAAGATTCAAAAATTAATTATTTTAGTACAAGACTGAATTAGCAAGCTTCATGCAAACCATTGTTTGCTGATTATGCAAAAACATTACATCAGAAAACAAAAACAAAAGTGACTCAAATTAACACTGATAGATAATATCAGCAAAATTTATCTTTCACTGTTGCAATAAACATCAAGCAGCATCAGCAGGTCGCAAAAAAAAAAAATTATTCGAGTTGGGTCAATTCACTAGTTTGGTCCAACAGAAACCCCTGTAACAAAAATAGCTTTTAACAACAACAAAAATAAAAGCATTGCATCGGCCATCGTGTGGCTAAAATCTTTAAAGCGTTAAAAATCTTTTTTTGTAAAAATTTAGACAAAGATGTAAAGACTGTATAAGAATAGAAATACTCTTAGAAAAATATATAATATACAGCTATGCTCATTTCTTTGGAAGCCTTAGGATTATTATTATTATTATTATTATGTCGTTTACTAAAAGTGGGATTGATTGAACCTGCTGGAAATCTGTACAGAACTGGATGGAACCGAACGAAAGGACATCGATTCCAATTGCAACACTTCCTTCGGCACCAATGTATCGAACATGCATGGTACATTCCACATTTCAATGGTGTAAATTGCACCCAAACGACAAAACAAAATCCAACGTCGTGCTCTCTCAGCAGACATTTTTTCAGTGAAGGGGAACTCCGTGTATGCTCTAGAAGCATAGTTGGACGTATTATGCATTACAAACGTGCAACAAGAATGGAATAAAAAAAACGATTTTTTCTTAACTCAATAATTTTTACAACCCAAACTTAATTAGCCTTATGATAAAAAAAAAAAGAAGTCACCTTGTGCGAGATTGAATTTGTCTAAGGGATTCATGATAAGTACCGATTTAGAATTTCTCAAAACAACTAACTAAAAAGAAACCACCCATCGAATTACTAGTCGCAGCGTGCCGATCTTCACATATCTTGAATAATGGCATATTTCTGACGCAAGTCAATGGTATCCTGCTTGGGATCATGTCGTTTACGACTGGCCAGGAGTGCTCGCATCTCTTGTACCGACATGTTGAAATTCAATTGATCGCTTTTGCTAGTTGCGGATGGAATCGAACCGGAGGATGACACCTCCTCCGAGGGCTCTGTGGTGGTGGTGGTTGTTGTTGCCTGAATGCTACCATTGGATGTGCCATGATCAGCTTCGGATGTGATGGAATGAAAACTTGAACTCTCATTAACCTGGAAAAGAAAGAAAACATTTGGTTGACCCCAGTAAACTGAATAACCAAGTTTAGTTATTATACTCCTAAAAAAAAACCATGTTCAAGCATGTGCGCTACACCAAGCGATAGTGCCGGGACGATTTGAATTTTTCATGCATTAGCTAGCAGCATTCACCATACATACGTAATACAAATTTAACTCAACATCAACAAAAACATAGGTGTTACCATTTTAAAAATCTACTTTTTAAACACATGGTATACACCCTTGTAGATGGGGGCAAAATGACATGCTAACCCTTAAGAAGCACAGAACAATAAATAAACAAAATTTCCACCAATTTCGTTAACAAGTTAGTGTGTTTAAAAATAGGTTTAAAATAACAAACTGTCCCCCCCCCACCGACTTTCAACTATTTATATAAAAAGCAATCCTTTGTCTTTTGTCCACTTTCACAATAGTGAAAATCAAAGAGACCATTAGACATTAGCTCCTTAAAGTTGGCCTGCATTAAATGTTCAACAAACAAGATACGAGTACAATAGACTCTTCTTACAAGATGAGATAAGATAAAGTTACTGTACTGGTACCATGATTATTTATTGGCATGTCAAATACCAATTTTTTTTAAGGGAGAAATTCATACCAAACCACTCCAAGGAGTTGAGTGTTTCATTCAGGACCTATTTCAGCATTAAACCCACCTTCAACTCTTTGGCTTCACTTTCCTCCTTTAAAACACCATTTTCTTTTTGCAAACTATCTTGGTTCGTGGCTGCAATTTCTCTTTTTTCAGAAGATGGAGTACTGCTTTTACTGTCATTCACGGAAGCAGTTTTACTGGTGTCCTATAAATTTGAAAAATAAATAGATAAGTATTCAACTAAAGATTAAACTATTTTAATAGGTAACTAAAAAATACTCTACATCCTCCAATACAAAATAGAATCCAACATGAAAATAACAACTCACCTCCCCTAAATAAAAATAATTTGCAAACAAAGAATTTTCTTTCAAGAACATTCATAAATGCATAAATGCAAGTTATCACTCAGTTCCTCTTTGAAAAAAAAATAGAACAATGGTTGTTAAATTAATGACCAGTTTTTATTTTTATGTAACATTCAGTGGATTCCAGACATTTAGTGAAATGTGACTAAGATGATGGTAGCTCCACACTTTGGACATGACATAAAGCCTTATGCATCATCTAAAACTCCATTTCATTGGGTAAAAAAATGTTTGAAATAACAGACAGACATTATTAGTCAACCACTTTAAGTGGCAGTGTCGGTTTCTACCCAGCCAGCAAGACCAGCGCAGCTTTTCCAAATCCCTCCTCACTCTTCAACTGATCATAAATAGCTCTCATGTCAAGATATAAAAATCATGGCTCTCCCCACTAAAGAAACCTTTATGCTTGTCGATGTCGACTAGACACCGAGAGATTAAGCGTTTTGACAATGTTGAAATGTAATTTTGAAACTCGAAAACCAAAGCCTTGGCAGGCTTAGAAAAAGTCTCTGATAAAACCAACAACGAGGCCAGTGGCTGTAACCAACTAATTCCCTCTCATCTTTCTTAATGAAAAAATTGTTAAGTTGTCGTCCTCGTAGTCTTTTAAAAACTAGCCAAAAAATAAAAATAAATAAAGCATGTCGAAGAGGGAATAAATCTTGCACAGTAACAAAAACTAGGAAACAAGGTTTCCCAAAGAAAATGACTCGACTTATTTATTACCACACAATTGAGGAATGTGTTCCGTCATTGATCAGCTCAAATCAGGGGAAAGAGCATGGTTGTATGTATTAAACAAACAAAACGATTACAGTATTGCTCTTATTACAATGGCAGCATTCTGCTAACAAATTGTTTCGAGTTGTTAATGATTTGATAACAATACGTGTCATCATTATCAAAAGGTATGCTGATATGGCAATTTCATAATCAATCTTGTTAGCCAACACCTGGTTTGGCAAGATTCTTATGGCGGCAGCAGTAACTCAACTCATCGAGTGCCAATGGCGAGTTATGGCCACGTTCCTGCCACTTAGTGGCATGGCAGGCTATTCTCCCACAAAATGAAAAATAATCCTGTGAAAAACATAAACTAGGTCAGGAATAAATGGTAGCTTGTAGCATAAAGCAGCCTATTTTCGTGTCATCATAAAAATGTGATGAAATGACTCATCACAACTTTGTAGTCACCTAATGACGGCATTTGAAAAACATTTTAAAGCTGATAGAGAAAAAAAAGCAGGGGAATTTTCAGACGACATGTTGAGAAAGAAAACAACCTGTGATGATGCTGCTGCTGCTGCTGCTGCATCAAGAGAAACCTCAACAGAGTCCTTCCTCTTGGATGAGGAGTCATTCATACTCAAGACTCCTTGGTGTGGGTGTTTAGAGATGACAAGACAACCAACCAACCACCTAACTCTTCTCTGGAATCTTTCCACTACTGTAGGTGTTAGACCTCAATTCACCAAGTTGAAGAGCATGGCCGCATGCCATGTGTCAAAGGTCTGGCCAACCACAGTGGCTTCTCCAAGGTGGTACTGTACGCTTCATGACTTTAAAGTAGTATTCATTCCGTGACGAGTTGCCCTTCAAATCCAAGCAACTGTTGTCTGACACAGTTTGTCCATATCCTACTCATCACGTGGTGGAACGTAGTTTCTCTTCCGTGTCCACTCACTCACCCTGTGCATCGGCAATTTGAAAACTACATTTTTTGTTGATTGGATCACACAATGTTGGTTTTGTTTTTTTGTTTTTATTTTGTTTTTATCAAATGCAAACGGTGATTTCTAACATCACCGCATTGACCTTTTATGCTACCTGTTACAGTAAGTAGTTCTAACTAACCAGTCAGTGTAGGCCTAGATTAGTTTATTCAATGTCATTTTAATATGTAGATAAAAGAAAATAGGTTAATGCGTGCACGTCTTTAAAAATATCCACTTTCTTTACATTATACGTTAGCAGTCCACCCTTTTCTTGTTCAAATCCTACATGTAACACATTTGGTACACTTCATCTTTTCATAAATTTCCCTATCACTTTTCCTTTTATTGTATTATCCCCATGGGATGTAAAAATTAAACGTAAAACGTTACTTAGCGTTTTTTCATGGTTGTGTTGTGTTTGTTCTATTGATGTTACTTCCTATTATACCGTTGGTGTTTCAACAACCACAGCCAACACGATCGTGTTGGCTGTGCAACAACCAACAGTATTAATTTCTGTATTGTAGCCCCTGTGGACTTGAAATTTTTTTAAAATAAAATAAATTAACCAATGTACATGTACCGGTACTGTAGTCGTTTTGATTTCAAAAACACTCAACCCCCCCCCCCCTTCCTTCTCATCTCAAGTTGACTTTCAATTCAACGGGTGAAAGTGGTGTGTACAACTTCTCTAGGCCCATCACGTTGGAGCAGCATTTTGACAACCTTAATGTAACCAGACCCGACACTTAGGTGAAGGGGCTGCGTAGTACATAGTAGGGGGACAGCATCTGCTGCAAACACCAACGAAGGATAACGAACGCGTCACCTTCCGATTCTTTCATTACCTGTTCGAAAGATTTGAACGAGGCGTTGTCTTCGTCCTCATTGTGATCCTCGTCGTCGTTGTGGACCACCTCCTCCTCCTTCTCCTCCTCGTCGTCGTCGTCGTCGTCTTGGCGTGGAAGGGAAGATGACGAAGGCGAAGCTGGTCTCGGTTGGGGGCGGACGGGGGGCGCGACCAGTTGGCGCACGTTGGGCTGGGTGCCCTTGACCACCAATTTGCGTTCTCGGTACCACTTGTCGGTGGCGTCGTCCACCACCAGCAGTTTGGTTTCGTTGAGCACGGCCTTGATTCGCTCCACCACCTGTTTGTGGTTTTCGTTGGCGATGTTGACGCCGTTCACTTCGACGATACGGTCGCCGGGAAGAAGACCCGCCGCCTCGGCCGGACTGCTTTCGTCCACTTTGCCGATGTACTGGCCCGGCTTCGACTTGTCAGCGTGCAAGTTGAACCCGTAGCCGTCGAAGTCGGGCCACTTGACGATGGTGCACAGACGGGGCGCGGGGGCATCGGCGGGAAGAGCTTCGGCCATCGCGGGTGGCTACTTAATAATCACAGACAACAACACCACCACTACTCAGACTCAAGTAACTATATATACCAGCAGCAGCACTACTACCTACTGCGGACAGTTCGTGGCGGCGGCAACAAGTTGTTGTTGTTGTTGTTGTTGTCGTCTGCGTCCAACAACGAGTGATGACGACGGCGGCCACAATTCGGTTTCGTTCGTGAAGGAGGCGGCGAGGTTGAAGTTGAATAAGAGGAAACACTCGACGACTACAAAAAGGTGGAAACAAGGGAGGGAGGGGACGGAGGACAGGTAACACTGGTCGTAACGTCGTAACCCAAGGTTGCTCGTTAGTCACTTACGTCATCAACTCATCGCGTGAACATCAACATGGCTACCATGGCGACTAGATAAACGCAGGACGATATCACCAATTGGAATTTCTTTAAATTTTTTTTTTTTTCAATTCGAGTTTGAATTTTATTTTTATGAAAAAGACAAAAAACCAAAACCGAGCAACGTGATGGTTAGTCACACCTAAAAATGTCAATTATAAAGGTTTCATTTTTTGCCATTCCAAAACCCGGCAACGTTGGTACCATGTAAATGGCGCTGCGCCACACAGGATGGAATTTCCCGACGAAGCCGTTGTCGTTCCGTAAACAATTGCACAAGGAATTTATTCGTTGACAGTTCAACGTGTTCAGAAGCATAAATGACACAATTACAACGTCTTCGTAGTGGCTATTAGCGTTGTCAACTGGCAAATTTGCATCTTCATCCAATCATGGAGCCTCAGGGTTTATGAAATGCTGGATTAAGAGCTTACAATTATTTTATATAACGTGGGTGTAAAAATTGGACAATGCTGAAGAACAACTGCGTTAAAAAATTATAAAGGAGCAAATAAAAATCGGGGGCGAAACAAGTGTGCTGTGTTTTAATGGTTTCCTTTTCATAAACACTGAACTTGTGCCAACAAAAATTCACAAAACAACAAAACAATTTTTGGAAAACATCCCCCAACCCTTTGGTTTAACTCCATTGTCGAGTAAAAATCCCCTTGGCAGAATAGTGGCCCAGTAGTCCAAATACACCATGCCATACCCTGTAATACCTACCATGACTAAAATAAATAAAACAGAACAAGCCGAACTATAATGCCATACGGTAATTACTGTTCCGTTGAACCTTGTCTAATGATTCTACAAGGACTGGTCCATGTTTCAGCCTACAATGAATCTTGCTAGACAAAGGCATCGTTACAGGGGTGGCCAAACTTGCCTAATGTAAGAGCCACATAGAAAAACCTCAGATGTTGGAGTGCCGCAAGACACTAACAAAATTTACACATACGTGTTTATTGTAACTTACAAATCATTTTATTGGCATGAAATTTCTTTAATCCCTCTGCATGCCATCATTTAAATTTTTTATTATTTTTCTTTAATAGTTACTTTGAGGAGAGTTAACCGAGCCGTGGTTTGGCCACCCCTGGCATACTAGAATCAACGACAGCAAAATGAACCCAACCAACGCATTGTGTTGCTCAACAACACGTGCAAGAAATGATCTGATGGTAAACACATTAGCCCAGCTAAATAAAATTGAAATGATTAACACCGTATCACTATTGTCAGGCAATGTTGATTCTCGGAACAAACTGTCACATGGTCCCGAGTCTTCCTTAGAACATTCAATTCAATCGCATTTCAGTTTCAACTACCATTATTGTTTTACTTAATTTCCGGAAGACACGCATCGCTGTTGATGACGTTCATCCTGTTCCTAATGGGATAACGAGACTGCAAATACCTCCAGTTCGAAGTAACAAAATGGGCTGAACCAAGCTTGTCTTCTCTCTTGAACAAGCAAACATAATTCTTGTCAGAACAACTCGTTAGCCATTTTCCATTGGTGAGCATGTTATTTACCTTGTACGAGTGAATCCGACACGAAAGAATGATGACCGTAATGATGGATGTCATCAACAGGGACCCAACAACAATGGTAATCACGAGCAAAAAGTTGCAGTGAGAAACATCGTTCAACTGGCCAGCAGGGAAAAGATCTACAAAACAACACAACAAGATGGACATTTGGCAGACAGACCTCTATGGATCGTAAAAACAATCCTCCGAATTCTCAATATAAAGTATTAAAAAATTATTTGTTTACCACCAGCTGGAATGATTTTGATTCCAACGTTCCTGGTCAAATCGGTCAAACGGGTTTTTTCTTGCTTTCTCACGGAGGTGGTGGTGTTATCGAGGCTCGATGATTTTTCCGTAGTGGTGATGTTGTTTGCAATAGCGTGCCTTCGTTTTCTTCCAAAACCAACTGGATTAGCAAGATCGATGCAGCGTGTCTAATGTCAATCAAAATATTCAATTTAAACTATCAAGCCCACACAGTGAAGAACAAACTTTTTCCTTGCTCAATAGGTACAAAATTATTTCTTAAGGGTAAAGAAACGTGGTGTTGAAAGAATGAACCGTTTTGGCATACTCACGGGAGCACAATCAACAGCTTTGATGCATGCTTTGATACGCGTGTGAATCCATAACACATCGGTGGCAGCCATCGATTCCAGCAAAAAGGCTTCAAATTCCATATTCACCTCACCAGGATGCTCGAGCACTCGGACGGGTTGTTGCGGTACGATGGAATGATATTCTTGGTTTCTACATCTTGACACCGGAAGAAAGAAAGAAAGAATATAGGCAAATTGGAATAATGGCCCCAAACCTACCAGAAAGACGAAAACGAATGATAATGGTCCTAAAATGGTTACCCTTCTTGTATCAAAAATATGAATCCTGGTTGATACGCATTGTTTGGGTCAGTGGAAACTGTTACTTCGACTAATTTGGCATATTTCCATACTAAAAAGTGCAAACAAAATGATGAGTGAATTCCTGCTAAGATGTACATTTTCCACCAACTACAGTACTAGAAGAAAGTCACCAGAATTAGTTGTGATGGCTGCTTTCAGTTGCAATCTGGTGCCAATTGGAACAGCTTGATCCACTTGCATCACAAAATTACCACTCCTTGCTGTGGCTTCTCTATAAACCGCAACAGCATATTCTGGTCTGGCAGAACCTTCTTGAACGACACCGCTCACACGCCCTTTTTGGGGACTGTTGACAAAAACATAATAAAAGTTAGCTGTTCGAAACGGTAAAGTGTTCAACATCTCCACATCAAAAATGATCACCCAAGTGTGGTACTTGCATGCTGCCAGAAAATCCTGCTGCCCTGTTCTCGGTGACGGTGCTAAGTGTTGGCCGACACGCAATCACAACCTCTTGGTCAGTCATCAGGATGAGGCCAGGCAACGTTGGAAACCATACACGGACTGTGGTGAATCCCTGAAGGATGTGTCAATGGACCATTTGAAACGATATCTTGCAATGCAAGCAAAACAGAAACAGCAAGGGCAGGGTGTATGGTATCAGCATCCCTTTGTATCGTCCCCATTTTAAACTTCTTACATCGCATCAGCAGTGGATTAATAAACTTATGATATTTTGTTTCTTGTTTCTTACTTTTGTGAACAAGACCTTTTTAAGGTGGCTCAATACATTGAAAGTGTAAAAGTGGCTATTTTCACCCTGTCAGTTGAGGTACAAAAGTAAATAGTTCCAATTTATTATTTTTTTGTCATGATGATCAGGGTAAAGAATTGTAAACAAATTAGTGCATTTTGGAACTGAGAATTTGTTTGGAAAAGAAAGTTTTCTTAGTCTTACGAAAACTGTCAAATTTCAAACAATCTAAAGGCATTTCTCCCATTCTTAAAAACTGTGAAATCTACGTAATCAAATGTTTTAATAGTTATTCTCTACATTTACTGTATGTAGTTGGTTATGACATGCACTGTACAGTACAGTGAATTTATTTATCAAGCAATAGATTGTCATTCTGCACGTCCCCCTAGTCGACCTACAGAGCTAGACCACTGGCCAAGTACAAGAAGCCATACACCTCCTCTCACTTTACTAAGCTACTGAACCTGCAAAACTGCAGGTTGAGTGGTTGGAACGAAGAGTGGCATCACTTACATTTTGGTCGCCCACACCACACCTCTTGAAATCTTTCACGAGTAAACTGTAACCATGTCCAGAAGGATCGCCCGCAAGTGGTCTGATTTGACAATGTGGATCTGTCGACGGCTGAGTCTTCCTGTCGTCTGCAAAAAAGGGATAGCCACGGAAATCGTCCGGTTTCTTCAGCTTGGCTTCCAGTCGTTGGCCATGTCCTCTACTGTCGCCTTCCGAACAGAAAATTCCAGAAACTACAAACAACAACAATGATGCATTAACTAGCCATTCCCTGGTCAACTACTTACTACATTGAGCTTACATTTTCAAAATGGTCATATTTTATATACCTAACCAGTTTATCTATTAATCTAAAAATTTCTAGCATTTAAAAATATCCAATTATAAAAGACAAAAAACCCTTCAAAACTCGTTGCCGAAACCAGTACTAATCTTGTACTTGACTGCATTGGCAAAAATAAGCTAATGAACCTAAATACCAATTAGTTTGTTTTTTTTTTAAATCAAGACCACTAACCGGATTGTGTAGACTTTAAAATTAATCGATTGCATCTTTTGAACTATCAAAAATCGATTAATGTTTAAGACTAGTCATGCAAAATTTGGTCAAGCTCTCTTATCAATTTTTTCAAGCAATACAAACCGCTTGAAATATAATTTACCTTCATACTGCTCTGCACTAACAACTTGCCGTACCTGACAAAAAAAAGGTGGAAACAAAATTATTGTATCATGATCACAACAGCACTGGGAGGAGTTTAAACCCCCTCCACAACATGTTTAATGCTACCACGGATTTATAGCTATAAGTATAGCTATAAATATATATGGATTTATAGTCGTAACTATAAGTCCGTGATGCTAGCTACAGTACAGTACTTGGATGTTTTTATGAAAAAAACGAAAGAGGTAAAACGGCTAAATCGTGCCTTTTTGAGGTTTAAACACTCAACACAGCTTAATTTGCCAAGAAAACAAAAGTAATTTTTGGACATCCTGGACCCAAGTGGATTTTAAACCCATCACTGATGATCCGAGATACAAGTTTCATTACAATTCAAGGTGTCTTAAAAAATGTGGCCATTTTCAGCCTTATACTAAACTATATTCGATTAAAACGCTGCTCTCTCTACACAGGACTGACTGAACTTATGCGTGTTCTTCAAACAAATTCTATTGAAACTTCAGTACATTACGTAAGTTAGTTCCTTAGTTTTTTCTTCTCATTTCACGAGAAATGCGCTGTAAACCGTTTATCCACGCACTCAACCATAAAGACACTCACTGTGATGGCAGTGCAACATCTTATTTATCAGTCAGTGTTTGGATTACTCGTGAAAAACAAACAATAGCCCCCTACGAATTGACTATTACTACAACAATGAATCAGCTTACAGAAGCAGTACTCGATTAGCTGCTGTGCAGGTAGTACAGTGATAATAATTTCAAACCGAGTGAGCAGGGATCCATGGAATGAATGCTCGCTCCACGCGTTGCTTCCTTGTGCAAGGTGACAATGACCTCTCCACCACTTTCTTCGAAGCCATTAAACAGAGGAAACCACAAATCACATCACCAAATTGAAGAAGAAAACACTTTTATTATAAGAATAACAACCCCAACAAAAAACGACTTAAACGATAACTCACAATGTTGAGAATCAATAGTGTCCAATAAGGGTAAACGAAATCCATCGGAGTGGTTGTCAGCTGGTTCAATGCATCTGTCAAATAAAAACCAAATTAACTTAATAAGCCATCATTGCCGTTTCCATCCATCCATACAGGGTGATTCGGACTATTCCTAACTTTCAGACGTGCTAGAGAGCATCTCTCTAACGAAACAACTTTTAATACTATAGCCAGTCCGGGAATAGCCCCGTGACGAGATACACAAGTTGGTTCCGATAGTATTCACCATTCTACCGGTTAGAAATAAACCAACACGTTACATTCCACCTTGAGAAGTATAGGATGTTTTCATTTCCGTAATGTCATTGTATCTTGTTACGGAAGCCTTTCCGGACTGGACCAGAGTTGATGATTAAAACATGTTCCATCACCTTTGAAAGTTATTATTAGAGGATCCACCCCGTGCCATCCCATGACTCGTCGTCGGACATAACATAACTTATCCTCCTCGGGATAAGTTAACCCTTCATTGACATGACATCGTCTTGGACCTATCCTCCCCCATTAGAATAACAACCACCACCACCACGTTGCGTGCAACTGGAATTCACTTTTGTCCTCCATCTAGTAACTTGGACTGGATTATCCTGTTGATGCCTCTTGCCAGACAGAAGAATCGATTCGTTTCGGACGCGTCAGCGATGGAAAAGAAATCAAACACCCGGATGGATCATCAAGTGGAAGAAGACAAAGCAACATCCATTTGTATGAGATGTATGAGATAGAAGGCGTGAGAAAAGTTAAGCTAAGCACCACCAACATCGATGCACCTTCCAATGCACTTTTTGTTTCCCAACATCAAAAGGTCAACAATGTCAAAAGCGCAATTAGTCGATGTTCTTCGAATAACAATCATGGGTTTGTAACCCTGATTTGGATAGCAGCGAGGTGGTGCACGCACGATGAAGGCTAATAACTAAAGTCAACCTCCGCTTGTTGTTGGTTCATTGCAGTTGTAACAACTAAATTCGCTGCAATCCAAAAACTTTATTTATAACAGTTAACGCTCATCCAATTTGTCATGTTCAATGCCCAGCCACGAGCCCTGGGTTAGGCACGGTGAAACCGAAACGGAACAAAGTTTAGTGGGATGGGAATAAACTAGTGATGACATACTGCTATTGTTTGTTTATATTATTCCATCCCATGACCTTACTCGCGGATCTTCGAGACACCTTGACTTTTCAACAACTAAACTGCCAATCATCACTTGGAGCAATTAGGTCCAAACGTTCTGCTACTTTTAGCCTTGATGTTAAACTGTATCAAAAGTTGTTTTTGTTTTTTAAAAAAAAAATATATATCATTTCCCGAATAAGTTAATGTTAATTATACAGGGTGTATATAAAGGTACTTAAAATTTTTGTAACAGGACTTTTGATTGACATACAGGCTGCTAATTGGATAGATCGAGTTCCTGGTCGAAAATACTGTGGTTCACGTGTTATGTTTCTCGTCAGATTTTGGCTAATTCGCCATGAATCAAAATAGCACCCTGCCTACTTTAAAAACAATGACCTCTTAAATTGGAAAAAGTAGTGTGCTGCATGATTTGAACTTTAAATCACAGGAATTTTTGTACACTTTGTCGGTGACATACTCCCACAAAAAGTCAAGGGGTGTCCTATCAGGGGACCTACCCACCTCTGCCAAACACACAAGCCTTTTCCTACGCAACAAGTCAGTTTTAAACTGAGGGAGGAATCCTGTTAATCCTGATGCCACATGATAGATTATTCAAAATCTG
Organism: Cryptops parisi; assembly: GCA_034695005.1. Lineage (NCBI taxonomy): Eukaryota > Metazoa > Arthropoda > Chilopoda > Scolopendromorpha > Cryptopidae > Cryptops > Cryptops parisi. The sequence goes on along the minus strand of JAQIWH010002196.1, from coordinate 2,558 downwards.
ACAAAAACATTTTTTGAGTCGGCGTAACATGACCCACAGTATTTTCCTATATGTCCAGTAACTGCATATATTGATGTTGTCGGTTGGATGCTGGTTTAAGGTGACATGTTACACAGGACACACCCTCGGGGCAACGCCAACCCAAATACCTATCCCATCGCAGATCAGAATGATAAGCGTGTGCTTATTGGACGATTCGTTCGGTTTCAAAATAACTATTAAAAAAAGATTAATCGAACCGATCCTATTAGGCAACTTGACCTTAGACTGGGCTGCTTCAAAAGAGACCGAAAACTCAGTGGTCACTGTTACTAATTAGTGCAAGTTAATCGGAACGAGTTTGGATTTACGATCTCGCCCAATGGCTGTAGGAGAAACAACGACGAGATGACAGCTAACAAAAAATACAACTTCCGCGAACGACGCTTCCCTCGACTGTTTTTTTTTCAACACCGACCAATTATTCATTTCTGAAACGTTGTCAAATTCTTATTTCAACAAAGAATAATCTTAATCTATACAAATTTTAGCTGTCGACTTGGATCAAATGGCTCGGAGCCATTGTAAAAAGTACAACATTAACATTTAATGACGCTCGCTTTTCGATCGTCGTGGCATGTTTTGAAAAATCCTCCTCTTTTCTTTCCTACAAGGGTTGGCCCGATGGGATCTTAAGAAAGGTCACTCACAAACACAACACAACACAACGCCAACGAAGAGCCCGAGAGAAAAAAAAAAGGATGGACATTTTTAGAGAGCTCGCGCTCTTTTCTTCCGGGAAAACTTGTTGCGGAGAGAATACATCAACACGCGGTTTATTGGCACGGAAACCACACTAATCGTTCCTTACACATTTTAAATCAAAGAAACCATAAAACAACAACACGGTGCTGTTTTGAACTCCGAAGAAGAAATAGGTGAAATTGACGAGCGAGCCCGAGAGCACATTTACAAACACACAACGCCGAGGGTAACCTTACATTCGTGGTATCGTAAAATATTGCCTAATAAATAATATAGATAGACAGACAACGAGACCATAAATCAAGTTCAACAAAAACCTTGCTCTAATAAAAATAATAAAATGACTATTTGATTCGTCGTCGATACTAATTATGCTACGAAAACATTTTAGGGTAAGGTATTTCATAAAACAATGTGCATTTTTTCAACAGTTGAAACTATCATCTATCAATCCTCAGGCACCCGTTTCCGATCACCCTGTAGACAGACGTCCATCCTCCCGAAGAAAAACTGCTCCAAATAGCCCATTGTTTATGTATGACGTCGTTAAGTAGTGTTCTCGATGCACTTTCTCACGCTGCCGGTGATACCTAAATAGACACCACTTGATCCTTCCTTAATACTACAAGTTGTAAACAGTCATTTCAAACCCGGAACTCTGTTTTTTTTTCTTAGTTTTTTTTTTGCCCTTCTTTGGCGGACAGAAAACGAATTTCTGGAAATTTCCGTAGCCATGCCACAGGCTCACATCGTGTTGAAATTGGAGTGGAGAGATGACTGACTACCTTCCTTAGTAGCCTATCATAACAATAACAATAATGAGGAGGAGGAGGAGGAGGAGAAGGATGGAAATAGTAATAGAGTGATGATGATAATAATAATAATAATAACCCACTGACCAAAAGGGTTGCTTTCTTAGTACAAAGGAAAACACAACGTGGGAAGAAAATGGCATTTCCTTCGAACCCTTTCCCACGTTAACAAACATTTAAGTCAAGATCACTGTTATTAACAGATTAAGAGAAATTCGGTACTGCTGTTGGTGACTGCAAAATCATGTTCCTTCGTCGATCGAATGATCAAAAACCATCCATTTACTTAGCTATCGATACAAGGACCTTTTGAACTTGATTCGTCGTCAACTTTGGACAACTAGTACGCAAGCATAGCTAGATGTTAGTGACGACTAAGCAACGCCTATCTATAGGTACCAGTAGCATAGAAAGATGAAACGTGTTGATGACCTCCAAAAATTGGTAAACTAGGAGGAAACGCCTAACGTGAATACGGCGGCTTTTTCAAACAGGAATCCTGACCAAGGAAGGACAACCGGGAACCGTCGTCTTGAGCTGGGACACAATTTCACCTCAGCAGCAAGTCTCTCGCTCTCTCTCTCCGACGTGCCATACCATGATATTGAAGTGAAAAAATAACAATAACTAACTGCTGTACATGGGTACTTTTCTACAGTTTTCCCTTATTAGTCTTGCTAAGGTGGTGCATTAATAAACAAGAGTGATTTGTTCCCAAACTCCAGTCTACTTACTGTCATTATACCGATTTATATAAGACCATAATTTGTTTGGACTTAAATGTACATGTTGACTGCGATCCTACTGGAACAAAAACGACATTTGGGCTAAAATAAAACGAAACGTCCACTCACCTCGAAACGGTAGCAATCAACGCACTAAGGCTCGTCACTCGCAACTGGTCCTATCAAAAACAAAATAAAACGTCTTCACGAATGCTTTTCGACAGTTGTTAACAAGGAACAAGCGTTACGAGACAACTTACTTTAACTAGCACGCACT
>JAQIWH010002195.1:0-26019 GCA_034695005.1 Cryptops parisi | reverse complement strand
GTACTTATTAGGTACTTAAGTACAAGTACTGTAGTTTGTACTTAAATACAAGTACCAAGTACTACATAATTACAAAGCACTTAAATACAAGTATTAAGTACTTAAAATGTACTTGTTACTTGTACTTAAGTATTCGGTACTTAATTACTCGGTATCCCTGCTCCTATTAAGTTTTAACTATTTGTAACTTGGTTCATTTTTCATTGTTCTCAGTAATTATACTCTAGTTCACCATAACTAGAGTATACTATAATTAATTATATTATAATTTTGTGTGTATCTTTTATCACAATTTTTCATCACCAGGCCAAACAAGAACTCAAGAAAATGATCCATTCATACATTGATGAAAACATCAATCTGGCGGATAAGGCTATAGCAAATTATGCCATAACAAAAATTAAAGACACTGGCGACGAAATATTGACATTTGGCCAGTAAGTAGTTTCTTGGTCACCAAAGTTTGATGTAACGTTGAATCTCTAAGAAGGCTATTGTAGGGAGATGCATTTTTATCTTCAATTTACCACCCATGTATAAAATTTGATGCGACTATATAGTTCACATTTGAAAATTCTGATCCTAGCTGTTAATTCTTTTTCAGCTCTTCTGTCATTGCGTCAACTCTGATAGCTGCACAAAAGCTAAAGAAACAGTTTCATGTCTCTGTTGTTGACAGTCAACCAAGCATGGAGGGTAAGAGTTTATTTATACTAGTCTTTTACATTGGGGGGGAATGCTACGAGTTTCGTACATCATTAAGAATATTAAAGGACTAGCATTTGACCATACTCAGTCATACTCTGATACAGTTTTCTAAACTGCATGATAACAATCTGCATTATTCAACACCAACATGCAATCTGCATCGCCTTCAACATCCTGTTTTATTTCAGGAAAGAAAATGGTAACTACCCTCGTCAAACATGGTATTAGCTGCTCATATACGCTCATCAATGCCTTATCATACACCATGCAAAAGGCAACTAAAGTATTTCTTGGGGCACATGCACTACTGGCAAATGGATATGTCATGAGTCGTGTGGGAAGTTCTCAAGTAGCTCTTGTTGCCAAAGCCTACAATGTCCCGGTGCTAATTTGCTGCGAGACATACAAATTTTCTGACCGAGTGCAAACCGACTCATTTGTGTACAACGAGCTAAGTATGTGAAGTTACGTGACTTTTGCCAATTATATCATTAACATGCAACCCATAAAGATCACTTGTCTTTGTTTGTGTGTGTAGAAAACCCTGACGATCTTCGTCGGAAGCACACTTACCAGAAAGACCATTTGCAGGAGTGGAAAAATGTTAAATCGTTGAATCTTCTCAACCTTGCTTACGATGTGACACCACCCGAACTTGTTTCCATCCTAGTCACCGAGCTGGGAATGATTCCTTGCACGTCTGTTCCTGTTGTGCTAAGGTTGAAGCATCCCAAAGGCACAGCATAAAAACTTGGAGGAGGTAAATTAATGATAACTTTCAATAAAACGAAGTGGCGTATCAGCAGTGTTACTGTACAGTGGAAAATAAACTTTTGTTTGCCCACATTTTCTTTTAACATGCTTGGTATGTGCAGTTTATTCGATTGCGGTGAAAAATGTCACTTTGATTTGCTTCCAGGATATCCGCATTACATAACTTAGAACAATTGATTGATCATATAGCATCAATCGGGGGTTTTTGTCCTACTATAATCAACCAGTGTGTGCATGTGTGATGTGTTTGGGCAACATCTTGCCATCTTTTCTCATCAGTGAGACCCCTAAAACCTAAATATAGTGAGAACAATTCCATGGGCTAGTTAATTAGCAACTTGGATGATGGAGGTTGGGATAATCGAGAGTTGTGCTGTGTTTAGAAGGTCATATCTTTTGGAGAAGTTTTAAAATGTATGTTTTTTGATGATGGTTTGCAGCATTTTTGAAGAAGAAAAGAAGCTTTCAGAGTTAAAAAAAATAATTTTGGTTAAAAATATTAAATAAAAATTACTATTATGATACTTACTGATTTTTAGCACACCACAGGGTTGTGTTCTGCACTATGAAACAACCACATTATGACTTGATGTCTACAAAGGTTGTGTGACCAATGGCAGTGAGTGTTGGGCAGTAAGGTCTCCGGAATAAATGGACAGTCTTAAACCATAAAAACTCAAAAAAACTTCAATTTGAGAAAACAATTGGTTCATAGTAGCCTACTGTATAACTCTAATTGGTCCAGCAATATGATTTTTTGATTTCATGATTGACTCATTTCATGCATTAACTCGGAAACTATGAAGTGAAAATTTTAATATGGTCCAAATGACTGCTTTATATTAAGGGAATGGTGTATAACTTAGGCTTTCAATACTTTTGTATTTTCCTTTGCAAGGTTGAAATTGCACAAATTGGATTCACGAAAAAGGTTTCTCAAGAACACGATAGAGCGTTTTGGTGTATTTCAATTGCATACTTTATGCGGTAAAAGGAAAAACAGCTGACATCAGTTCTCCACTGCTCTAATTATTGTTAGATTTCTTAGTATTTATTATGCTAGGTTTAAGATGAATTGGTAAAAAAAATAATTAAAATTCTACATTAGTTCAAAGAATGAAAACAACAGTGTAATCTGACATCTAAACCATGAATGTAGTGGAAAATTGAAGTCAAATTTTGTTGTTATATAATGTAGTCAGTGGGTTCTTTGTATTGATACTGTAAATGACAATTATTCACCGTTGGTGACTTTTGTTTTCGTCATCGAGTCAGGTTAAGGCTTGACAATAGTTTTTTTTTTCCACTGAACCCATGTACATGTTATGTTACTGTAAATTCCATTAGTGCAACTGAAGTAAAGTTCATTTTCATCTCAAGATGTCTCTTTTGGCATTGAAATATGGAAAGTTATTTATGATCATAACATTGGCTTGGCGCAATCACAATGCTGCTGAAGTAAATATCTCATTCTATAAACATCAAGTAGTGTTTGCTTTTTGTAAGGAAAATAACTGATGAAAACTTGATATTGCTATCAATGCTTACAATCTGGTTTCTATACAGACCTCCAGTTTGGTGGACACCACATAAACAGAATTGTCGATACATATAAATACATAATTATACATTATTTATAATGTAAAGAAATTACAAAAATAAATTCCACTTGTCAAACATTTTCCGATCAAATATTTTTATGCCAGGATATATTTATCAGGTAGCTCTAAAGGGGGAAATGATGGCCAAGTGACAATGCCCTCGCAATGGCAACAAATTCAGGCAAGAACACGTCGTACAAACAGCAGCACAGTTGCGGTTGATTTATCCCCAATGTACTGAACACAACAGCATGTAATCGAGTGGTTCAACCAAAAATATGTGTTGAATGCCCGTCCCCCATTAATAAGCATTCTCAATTTTTCACTATACAAAAAATAGCATTTATTTGCAAGTAACAAGAGTTGAAGTTTGTCGACATGAACATTGAGCAAGTAAACCACAATGTGTATGAATACAGTTCGCCACATTTGTGCTCCATTTTAAATTGCTTAAGTTTGTCATACATGCTTAGCCATGGTCTCCAGTTTACCAAGATTCACAAATTCAACTGGGCAATTGTTTGTTTTTTTTTTCAAATTTTCAGAATTTAATCTTGTCTTGGAGAAAACGGATCTTCCACACCTAACAAATATTACGCGTTAAAATTTATAATTTAGCTGAAATAAAGAGAAATAACTAATGTTAGTTAGTTATTGACAATAAAAGTTTAACAATTCCTACAAATTTAAACTTTGTGCATTATCAATACAATTCAACGCAATCAACAATGCAATCCAATAAAAATTACATTTCCAAAACCAATTACCATACATGATCTTTTTCACAATTCACAAGTTGAAACAAATCTTCGAGCAGCTTTAGAAAAAAAATGTATTCTAAGAGAGATTATGTAATCTTACAACTTAATTCAAAATCTAAATACAATAATTTGAAACATACTTCCTAGTTATCAGGTAAAATATCATTTGTCACATGCTTTTTTTTTTGTTTGTTGTTTTCCGTTAATTGTAATTATCAAACAAAGAACACTTTGTCCTTACACTTGGCAACAGAAAGTGCAACTTGAATTTCTTTGTAAACCAATGCAGGGGGCTTGGATGCATCAACACACACATGGATTCCTGAAACAAAATACATCAACTTGTTTTTAGACCCGTTGGACAATTAACGGTATCGGGACAAAAGACCCCAAAACAAACTAGGTACTTGGGAGATTAATGAGGGCACCAACTGCCATTAGGTCTTTTCATTTGGCCCTGGAGTTGTAGAAACTACAATATGATGGTTTTAGAGCTTGTGAATATTACCTTGCTTTGCATAATAATCAACTAAGGGTTGAGTCTGATCGTGGTACATTGAAAGCCTTTTTTTAAGAGCTTCGGCAGTATCATCAGATCGCTTGATCAGAGGTTCGCCCGTTAACTAAAAGTAATAAAAAAAACAACCAACTTCAATTGTCAGGCAAAATTAAAAAAATACGTCGCACGAAAGTGCTATTTACGCACATCATCCGTCATTGGCTGCTTTGGTGGATTAAACTCTTCATGGTAAGAACGGCCGCTTGAAGGATGAATCAAACGACCAGTGATACGTCTTACGAGCAGGTCGTCTTCTATTCCAAATTCGACCACAGAATCCAGCTTAGTTTTCCGTTTCTCCAACATGTCATCAAGCTGGAATAATTCATTAATGGGCAATGACATATTTGGTGTTGTGTTTTCCTTTCAACAACTTCATAAGCAATGACCACTTCCAAACTTAACCAACTTTTTGGGCTTGCATAACGGTGCGTGGAAATCCATCCAACATGAATCCATATTTGCATTGAGGCGTGCTAAGATTTTGGTCAATCAGATCAACGACGATTTCATCGCTTACTAGTTTCCCTTCGTCCATTATCTTTTTTAGGCTACGGCCCGATGGTGAACCAGATCGAACTTCGGCACGCAGCAAGTCACCTATCACATACAACCAAGGGACACAGTGACAAAATACAATTCCCCCAGCTGCAAAAGCATCCTACCATAACGAAAAATGTTTCTCATCAATATAGTTTGTAAACGTGCATTTCGCACTGAGAGCAAGCACGGTTTGAACAAAAAAGTTCAAATTTTTATGTTCCTCACCAGCAGACCATCAAGGTAAATGATTGATTGTGTTTCTTCATATTTTAAAAGGATTACAGATTCAGTTAAGACATATGCAGCCATGATACATAAAGTGATATATTACAGTAACATTTGCTTTATTTATGGTGTTACACTATAGTATGGCAGTTTTCACCAGTTGGTATGATGCACTCATGCATCATTTCATTCATTCTACTTTCTACAACTTTTCTGTCGTTCAATTCAAGTTATTCAGGGTACTTCAGAAAATTAGCCAAGTTAGTTACACATATAAATTAAACATTGGAAAAAAAATGATTTCATAGTTAAAATCTCAAGAGAAATTTGAGGTAAAGTGATGAAATAACAATGACATTCCAGACGTTTTAATAAAAATATATTACATAAATTTTAATAAGTTTGGCATCTCAGCTGACCTGTGAAAACTAGAACAGGAAATTGTTATAATCTATTTCGTGATGGTCTACCAATTTTTTTTTAATACTGAAATATGGTAAAATTATTTTTGTTCATAATTCTTTTTTTTGGCCACGGTGGTGGATTACATAATTCACATAGAACGACGACATCAATGAAGCAGATGGTGACACTTGATTAAATAATCATTACCTGTAGAGAGATGACACACCCCATAATGTTTCTTGATGAGCGGGGCCTGGAACAAAATGAACAAACACATGCTCATGATTCGGACATCATGTTGTTACTTTTGACCCTGAAGTTCATTAATTTAATATACCTGGGTGCCTTTTCCCGAGCCGGGTGGCCCTAATAAAACGACATTGATGCCCTTTTCGTTCTTTTCCGTTAGTGGTTCGTCGCACACTTTAGGTGATGGTGAACTGGGCGCCATAGGAGGAGCACAAGATCACACAAAAGTTGACAACTTTTCAAGTTCGACCACGATGTACAAGAGCGAGAACGTTGTTCTTTCGGTCTAGCCGCTATAGTTCGGTTCGGTTCACGTGGAGGGCGAGATGCAAAAAAAAAACTATTCCATGTTCATCATCAGTCGCCGCGTGATTATTTCAGGCCACGCGATTGGTTGTTCCTTTCTAACCAGAGACCCTCAACAAAACGGGATTTTTCATTTAACTTTTTTTTTTTTGAACGTACATTGAATTTTGTGCGACTGGTACTACATGGCGTGGCGTTACCAATACGTTTATGATGTTGTAACTACTTCATTAATGTATTGCCATTGAGTCGCAGAAACGATACAGGATCAAACTTCGAAGCCATTTCTCCATTCAGAGAGAGAGTCTCTGGTTTCGATACTTCGGTGTATTCAATACCCAAAATATCGATACTTGTATCGATTATAATGTCACCAATTCAAAGTATCGAATGTCTGCACATGCCTAGCCCGCCTCAGGGAGAAAAAAAAGAAAAAAAGGAGGAAGTTGGAATTTTAAAACTCGTATTTATAAACGTAATCGGGAATTGATGTGAAGGAAAGGAGCAAAGGAACTTGGATGGTGTTGTGTGTGCTGGTTTGGTGAGCTTCTGTCAACATGGCTAGTGAGAAAAAGCAGAAGAGTGGTGCCATCCAAGGCTACTTGCTTGCTTATAATGGATTGCAGTATTTAGGGTGAGTACCTTCTTGAACTCGCTGTTATAGTTCGGTATGGATATATTTTTTAAATGCCGCACACTTTACAATCATCTTGCAGCGTGTGATTAATTATTATAAGCGCCAGTTTACGCGGCTGTATGATTTTGTTTATTTTTTTTTCTAATCTAACCCGGTCTTTAAACCCATCTTCTGAACTTTCGCTTCGGTGTCACTATTTGAGGCCCTAAAGTGCATGTTTACCATTTTACGGTATAAAGACTGGGTAAGGTTAGAGGAAAATAAACAAAATCATATAGCCACGTAAACTCCGAGATTACAGTGCAAACACAGGCGCATTCAGAGATGTCATAAATATGTCAACCGTCCGGTATAAATATATTCGATAAAATGTATATATAAAAAAAGGCGATGATGTATCCAGTACCGGTATTTATGACACCTGTACTCTTCGTAGTATGTATGTACGTTTCCAGTGTGTGTGTCATTAAGTGAAGCGCACAGTGTCAACCGTCTGATGATATAAATATTTGCTAAAATAAAGAGAAATAAAATAAGCAAATAATATGTGAAAACGTAAGTAGTTTTGCATTCGCTGTAGCACAACTCGCACTGTAGGAGTTCCATACATTTAGTTTTGCAGTTTGTCTAAATAAGCGAAATATACAAATGAGATGTCACCTGGTTTATATAAATATTTGATAAAATGTATATAAAATAAAGTCTGGTTTTCTTGAAGTAGACACCATTATATGAACCACAGTCTCTTTTTTTTTCATGTTGAAGCAATTAATTTGCTACCAATTAATTTTTTCCCCAGTACATCACACTAAAATGATTTATTACAATATAAGCATTTGTTATTTGATGGTAGTATCAGTAGAGTGCACAATTATTTGGACACTATAAATCTTTATCCATAATATCAAGTTGATACTTCAATTACTGTTTCATAAATGTCATTGTCCACTGGTAACTACTTCAAGGGTTCTGAACCACAGGTCAGTGACTCTGCAAGAGGTGTGAGAAAGTCTTTTCAGATTGTACAATTAAGATATTTTTTAAAATAAAAGACAAACATGTGGTGGGATGCAATTAGCAATTAGAAAATATGGATAAGACACGGAAGAAACAATTAGAAATATAACGTATCCAGCAAGTCCTCAGCACTTGAAGATTCCAGTTTGTGGTGGTATGCTTGCTGTACAGTACTTGAACTGCTTGAACTAACAACACTTGATTTTTCTTGTGTCACCTTGAACTTAAGTTGTGCTTTGTCAGTGAACCTATGTAGTACTTGACATAAACAAACTATAAATCCTAAATGTTTTAGAAATTATTAAACATGAAAAATTCATTATTTTTGTTGTGAAGCATAAAAAAAAAAAGTTAAAACACCAACTAAGATAGCGTTGTAATTGAATAATATAGTTGCTAATTGACAAGAGGTATGTGACCAAAAATATCTTTTGAGTCAAAAAGGTAAAGGTTATTAAAATTAACAAAATATACGCTGTTACTCAGCAAGTTTAGATTTAATTTATGTATTTTTTTCTCGCAACTTCCTGAAACCTAAATTAAAGTGTTTTTGTGTTTAGATATAAAAAGTACAGTAATACTTAATTGAGTAATGTTATCTATCGAAATTGAGAAAGTGGACTATTTGGTTTTCAAGATCTAATTACTTTTATGTAATCTTAAAATTTTGCAATTTCAAGCAATGCTGATGCACTTTTCTAGTTTGTTTTATTTGGCAGTAAAATATTTTAAATATTTTTCAGCAATGGCATCATAATCCTTGAAAACGAAATCATTTTCAATCTTCATTTAAGTCCTAGGTTCCCAACCTAGGACTTTCAGGTTCCCAACCTTTTTTTCTGAGGGGTCACAGCTGTTATTGTTAGTTGCAATTATAACTTTAGCTAAAATCATATTCTGAAATATTCATTTTAATGATTTCTACACTCTATTAAAATGGACTTTTATTTTGCAAATTTTTAAACTCTGATAAAGTTAAGAAGCTATGATTTAAGTTGCAGATGATTTTTGTTTTCAGTGATCTTCATATGTAACTGAAAGGATGAAATTATACCACAATCAGATGAACTTGAACTTCGATTGCATCAGTTGTCACATTTTCAAAATGCAAGATATTCAATATACTATGCATGATCAATTTTTTTTCGTTTAATGGTTTTTTTCTTTTTCCATTTCACATGCAAAGATGTCATAATGATATAGCTATTATAGCCTATATACATGTATGATGAAGTGATGAGATGATTGATTATAGTTTCAGATGTTTAGTATGACCTGATGTTTTGGAATTACTCACCTCATGTACCACTTAAGTCAACAAGATGTTTCGGTTAATTTATTTTTGTTTATTATTTTTTTTCTCATGTGAATTGCATGATTTGTTTAAGCAATACCGATGTTAACATGCCAACTCTCATGATGTAGACACAGGCAGAGTTCAAAATAAGTAACGCTCGTGTAGTCATAGTGAATGCTAATAACTTGTTATTCACATCATCTGTTTGTGGCTACAACAAGAGTCCAATCATTCGAATTGATTCCCAGAGAATGCTTAATCACATCGTATGAGGGATTCCTGTAGTTTAGATGAATCAATGGAATATGTAGTATCTTAATTACTCTTTTTTTGAACATTAAAAAACTTGAACAGGTGAAACATAGAAAAATGATAAATTTTTTTTGGGTGTTTTTTTAAATTAGTATTAGTATTTCTGATCAGTTGGAAGCGCACTCTCTGACCAAGGAGAAGGCGAGCAAAATACTATTTACTATTTAAAATAACGCTATTTAACAACCACATCTGGTAAAAAGTTATAATAAGACCAATCTATTTTGCAGGGGGGGCGCCCCCCCCCCCCGGTGCTTCTGGTTTTTGGTAACACCATGGCTTATCGGTAACACCACTCAAGAAATAAACGATCCTGTGGACTTCGTTGATTAATTGGCAATTCAGATAATCGGGAGTTCTAATGTACACATCAAATGCATTCATATTAATTCTTATTTTCACATCTAAAAATTAAAAATAAACGTTAAACATTTATTTGTTTCAAACTTTTTTTCGAGACAATGTGTGGCTACATAGTGATTTATAAATTGAGTGAAATTAACCTTTTATTATATTTAATTTTGCACTCGTTTTTAACTTCAAAGCATTAAAATTTCAATAATGTTTAAAGATCATATAACTGATAACCAGCATGGTTTAGGAGAGTCAAATACCTTCTTGTAGTGTTTCAACCTGTATTGGTCAAATTGCTTCTAACATTTGTCTACAGCAGTCCTAAAATCTATAGGCTAACAAGTAGTTAACAGTTACCTCGAGATAGTTGTTTTTGCTTGGAACCAAACCAACTAATCACATTATTCAAGGGAAACCTGTAAATAATTTTTAATTGGCATTATATAGCGTTTTTCAATCATTGTCACGAGTATGTTGTCATTTTTTAATTAATTTTTTCCATCTACAATTATTGGTCTAATGAAACTACTGTAGATGACATGACAATAATCTCATCTGGAGGTTTGTAACTTTTTTGTTAGATTTCTATTTCACCAGGATCCAGGAAAATTGAGAGGAAATAAGTTTAATCTTCCTCTAAGGAAATAATTGTAAAATAGAAAACAAATTATATAAAGGAAGCTATGTGTAGACTATTTGCAAACTTTTTTTGTTTGCAAAACATGTTTTGCTATTGCTTTAACATATTTAATTTTTCCGTCAGCGGGTTTCACATTCACCAGCGAACTCAGGCGAAGGGGCGTGTCATGAAATCAGGGCCGTAGCCAGACTGTATATTTAGGGCAGGCTCAAAACATTTTAAGGCAGGCTGAAATTTAACAAACTTGCTGTCTATGTATACAGTAGACCAGTGTTTTGCAATAACATTTAGTGAAGGAACCCTTTTATATTTTATACAATAATATGTAACCCCTTCAATTTTTGAAGGACAAAAAAATGCGCTGCAAGGGAAAATTTTTCCTGGTTCAAGGTCAAGTACATGTACCTTTAAAATGAAATTACAGTATAACAATATATGCTTGAGCACTGTCTTTGAATCATTGATCCCAGTAGCTCTGGTTATTACTAGAACCCTATATAAGTAACATTACATATATAGGGCTCTAGTTATTACATAGTTATTACTGGAGCATCTAGGCATACATGAAAGATCTCTGATCTGATGCGATCTCCAGGGCTGGGGCGAGGATTTTTTAATCTTTGTTTTACTAAAAAATTTTATATTGAAAGTTACATTTTTCCAAGTAAAAGGGGACTAAGTTTTGTAGCCCATATAAATAAATGCAGCCGCAGCTGCGAATTACACAAGCTGTTTAGTAAAAGCGACCTGGTCCAAACATTGTCTCGTCCACCAGATATAATCGTGCCTACAATATTTTTAACTTTTAATGTGTACAACTTATTTAATTTTTTATATTTTTTACGAAACCCTACCACGTTGGAAAAGGTGGCAGTAGACTTGATTATTTTGGCATGTTGGGGGAAAAAGCAATCATTTTGTTACTTACATAAAAAAGAAAGTCAATGTGAACAATTTATAAGCATTGCATATGAAAAAAAAATGAAAATAGTTTAAGTTGTCGGTTCTTTTAATCACGAAGTTTTGTCAAAAGAAAGTGTAAGTTGAAAAGTTTATGTAAGAATTTGTTCGAATGAAAATAGGGTAGGTAACTGAACATGTGTTGGTGTCACATAGAGAGTCGCTGTGAATGGTTAATCCTCATCACAGAAAAGTAGATTTGCAAATAGCAGTGTTACAGCTTAAATTTCTGTCTTGCTGCTAATAAGCTATACATATCTGCGAATGGTACTAAGTGCTTCAAAATTATAGCCAATATAGCTAACTTTGTGATATGTTTTGCTGGATTTGTAAATTTGATGTATCTGTTGACTACTATATTAAACCCAGATCAGCTAGGGCAAGCTTAGTCGCAGTGGTTGCAATCTGCCAAGAGTGGTCTACATTCCTATCCAAGCGATTGCCCTCCCTCGCAAAGCACTTTGCAGGGCCTCCTGAAGGATTCCAAACCTGCGATCTGTGGCAACCAACCAATCACATGCTGTACGTTGCATGATTGGGGAAAAAATCATTCCCTTTGATTTATTTCCCTGTACAGAAGTTGCCAGTGACATATTTTTTTTTCAACATTTGAATTAAATAAGCATTAAGCATAAAACATTCTATTATTTTATAAAGTTAATTTAATACACATTTTATATATACATGCATTTAATTCTAATCTTATTTTATAAAAAACACATTTTAATAAATCCTAATATGAAATCTTTTTGTCAAACATTAGAAATACATGTAAAGTACTTTAATTTTGATTTTTTATTGATGCACATCAGTCGGAATAAAAATTCATAAGTTTATGTAGGCTATGCCTATATTTGTCATATGATAACAGTCTAGTATGTAACAATACTTTACATCTCAGTTAATTCAGTCAAGTACAATGGTAGGCTAATGATTTATAATCAAATAGCAAACTTGATTTGGTTTGGTTTGGTTTGGTTTACCTTCAAGTTAATAGCAATGACTACCTCTTTGGCATAACTCCAATCGGAGCCATCAGACTTCTGGGTCTTGCTGGACAGGATGGGGACCAACTTCCGATTGACCCTTTCGACTTGCCCATTTGCACATGGATTTTTCGTTGATGTCAGAACATGCTTGATGCCCAGTTCTGCGCTCATCTCTGCGAACAGGGCATTCGTGAAGGCCGTCCCCCGGTCCAGTGATCAACCGGGTCGGGATCCACATCCGCCGACATAGCTTCCGTACTTTGTTGCACGTCATGGCGACATTGACTGTTCGGATTGGAACTATGAACACCATCTAGGTGAAGTTACACACTGCAACTAGTATGTGACGGTGGCCCACGCCGTTCTTCGGAAACTGGCCGACGTGGGCGAGGTGAACCGTGTCTAGCGGGATTCCGCGTCGTGGGATGATTGACATCCCCCTGGGTGCCTCTCTCTTGGTTCCTTGTATATCAAACACTTGATGCATGCTCTAATTGCTGCCTTCACAAACACTCGCATTTTGGGAAACCAGAACCTCTTCAACAGGGCCTGGACCGTCCCCTCGACGTTCGGGTGCCCATGAGCCTCGTGGGTCTCTGTTGTAAGCTGGCATCGAATCAGCTTGGGGATGTATACCTAGTAATTTGTGCGGTCGTGGTCCACCCTTGGCCACGTTTTCTTCTACAATCGTTCTTCTAATCTACCGTCGATCTTCTGGATGCAATGAGTTCCTATCCCACTTCTGATGTGAAATCTTCGAATAAATACTCTAAAATCAAACTTCTATCTATAAATCGCTCGTCCTCTTCTCGAAAATAAATTACCATCCACTCTATTTTGTTGTTGATTCGTAACTTGTCTCTTTATTTCTGTTCTCTTTATCCCCTACCGCACATGTGCGAACGCAGTGCTCCACCCTTGACTTCCTTCTTGTGGTAGTCTTACAAAGCTCTATTCTAGTTTCGTCTTCCACAGACCTGACATAATATAATATAAAGCATCTAAAGTGTTCATAAACCAGGCACTGCACGTCCAGTCTCCTGGTTTGCAATAGTTGTGCTCACCATTTTTAAGGGTAAGAAATTATCCAAGGTGAGAAGGACTTTTGTGCATTCCTTCTGGCCTGTCGTGGATGAGGAGAGTGATGCCACGTTAATTGCAGCAGTCCTTCAGGTTGCACAGGTTATGGTTTTATTTTTAAACGAATAGAGTCAACATTGATGAGATTTTAGTGACTTGTTTCAAATGGAATTAAAGACTTAATGATTTAGATCAGGGCTGCACAACTTGTAAAGTGAGACGGGCCGATTTGCACCAAAGAAAATATAGAGGTTACTCGGTCTATTAATATTGATTATTTTTAGCAAATTTTTTAGATCGTTGATTTTTTAAAATTATATCTTTGTACTATAGTCGTTTGGGGCAGCATTTGTGCTGGCTCAATTTAGATAAATTAGAATATTGGTACCTTGATGAAATTGATATTACAAACCAAACCGCGTATTTTTGTGTAGGGGGGGGCGGCTCGCGGTGGCCTAGTGGTTAGTGCATCCACCTCTGGTATGCTAGTTGGTGAGTTCGCCTCCCACTTGTGCCGTGTGGGTTCAGTTCGGGGTCTGACATCTAGGGGGCAGGTTTTCTCGGGGCACTCCCGTTTCCTCCTGCATCATAAAACCCTGTTCCATTACTTTCATCCTCATCTCATTGTTGTTCAGGCAGTTTTTGATTTAATAAAGTTCATGTGACGGCCCAATGACATACCCTACAGAAGTCGGTGCAGTCCTTAAACCACAAATACCTTATGCCTACCTTTGTGTATGGTTTGAAAAATACACTCGGCCCTTGCCTCCCCCCCCCCTTTTCACTTTTCACCACTAAACAACACAGAACCAATGTAGCTTCCCACACATTAATCCACCATCCTTGTTTACCGCCACACTCTTTATCGAGTACCAAGGGTGGTGGTGTTTGAAGAGGTTCGACTGTAGATATGTAATAAATGAGTTGCTATTTATTATTTTGTTTTTGCTTTATTTCATAGATGGCTTGCAATATTTCTACTTACAATTCAGTATGCTGTAACAAAAAGAACTTACCTAGGAATGTGGGAACCTGTGAAGTTATTAGTTATGATATTTCAGACAGGCGCTGTTCTGGAGGTGAGTTGAAGAATGAAAGAATCACATGCATATTGCTTTTGGCTTGATTGATTTTGTTATTTGCACAGATCATTAATGGAGCTCTCCGGATTGTTCCAACAAACCCAGTGATGGCACTTTTACAGATATCATCTCGTATTCTTGTTGTTTGGGGAATTTTATTTTGGGTCAAAGATGTAAGACCATTTATCGTATTAAGTTGTCTTTTTGTCTATCAGTCATGGTAATATTAATTAAAATACTGTATTTTTTTTTGCTAGTCAGAAAGTTCCATTGGTGTCCCAATGCTACTATTCACTTGGAGCATAACAGAAATGCTGCGCTATTCATTTTATTTCTTGAATCTCCTGTCCATAGTCCCAAAATTTTTGGTGTGGTGCCGGTAAGAACATTCGAAAAAGCGACTTATTAGATATTTTTACTTAACTATGTTTCATACATATTAAATTTTTTTTTTTATGATTCCAGTTACACCTTCTTTTATGTGCTTTATCCAATGGGCGTATCCGTGAGTACTTTTCTTTATACAAGTAAACCTAAACTTATAAAACTGGAGAAATTATCACTCCTTGAAGCTTGCATTAAACTCATTTTGTTGGTAAACTATTGACTCAACTCAAGTACAACCAATGATGATCTGAACTTATCTCGGCTCACAAACTTTTACAATTTGCAATTTTGCAAATTGGAGGGTAGTTATTTGTGGTAATAATTGATTAACTAAAGCGTGATTTTAGAAGTTTTATCTCTTCATGAAGTACTAGCCCAAGAAACTGTTGAACCTTCAACTTTTGCAAGCCCATTCACTGATTTGCCAATTGTAATTTTCAGTTTCATTCAGTTATCTATTGGTGAAATTGAGTTCTTGCTGTATCTACTATTAATAATAGGCTAGTCTGCATGCGTGACCTTTTTCTTTCGCACACAGGCATAGCCTTTTTTTTTTCACTATAGGCAAATTTTGCATTCTTATACAGTACAATAAATCATCACAATTTTGATTGATTTCAGAAAATATTACAATAGGGTAGTTAAACAAGATTAAGACTTATTTTGTCACTTCGATCAGTGTGGGACCCATACAAATTCTCTATTCCACAATATCTTTAAAATTTGAAAGATGAAACTTTTAGTTCAACAGTTAGGGTTTTAAAACCTTCCCACAAGGAAATAATGAGCAGATCTGCATAGAAGACATTTTCTATCTAGACATTTCTTATAAAAATCTAATTCTAGCAGATAGCCAACATTTTCAGTTCTTTTATGCAAATGTAAATTATAGGTGGCAGATGTTGGATTCTTGTTCTGAATTTGGTGATAATAGTTTGACTCGATAGTTCATCTTGTTCTGGTAAAATCAACTGAATAATAAAGTGATCACGTTTGCAGTCTGCTCCCTTGAACTTGGGTACTTGTATCGATTATATTAATCTGTTGTTGCAGTTTCCACTGTGGGTTGTGCCACTCATTTCACTCTTTGGCAGTAATATGAATAATTTGGTTTGGAAAATTGAAGAGCTTATTTCCAAAACAGCTTAAGTCCATGAAATTGAATTTTTTCAGGAAACTGGGTTTTTTAATCACTTGACCATAGATTTTGCATATAAACGTGGTTTTAAGAGTGCTTTTCAGTAAGAAATAATAAGTTATTGAGTCTTGAAACTAGCATATTTGTGTAATTAGTGATGTACAGATAGTTTTTAGATCCTCTTAGCTAAAAAAAAAATGATGAAATTTGGAGATAAGACGTTTTGGAAATAAGCTCTTCAATTATTTACATTTACAATAACATATGATACTTTTTCTCCAATATCATATATTTTTTTATCACAGTGACAAAATACCATTCCCATGAACCATGATATCACATTTATGGACAAGCATGAACATAATTTGCTTGTAACTACTCTTTTCAGGGGGAGTTATTGTGCATGTATGCTGCACTACCATATCTCAAACGTAGCCAGTTGTTTTCAATCGAGCTGCCGAACCTACTGAATATTTCTTTCAGCTACTACTTCAGCATTGTAATTATCATGTTCACATACATTCCAGGTGAGTAATCTCCTGCAACCTTTTTATAACCATTTATACTCTTGTAAACTTGTAAAGGGTTTAGTTGAAACACTATTCTGAAAACATAAGATACTAAAAATGTTTGTAAAAAGTAGAAAGTAGACAGTAGAAACCCCATTACTCCTTCCGAGTTAAATATGGTGCTTTGTTATAAACAATTCATTTTTTCTTTGTAGTTTTCCCGCAGTTGTACCTGCACATGATAAACCAGCGGAAAAAAGTTCTGAATCCAAAGAAGCTTAATTAAGGATTTACAATTGCTACGAGCTTTTCATTTCTTCAGCAACAGAATTTTTACATTGAGGCATTTAGACCATCCTGTTATACACGTTGCTTACCAGTACAAATTCGTATTTAAAAACAAAAAAAAACAAACAAATCAGGTATGTATTTTTAAGGTTTAAACTAGTATTACTTAACAATTTTATTGTATAGTAGCAAAGTGGTCAATTACTTCAACTTAAGAGGAATTAACCATGTTCATTAAATGTTGTCCAACAATCGTTTCTAATGGTTTTTAAAGTATTCTTTCTATGCTGTTGGATAAATTTCTCACTTGCATCAAAAATTCTCTTAAGGCCCATAGCAAACAAGACAATGTGCCAAACCAGTTTTTAACAAGTTCAGCAACAAATTACAGTGGATTATTATTTTAGAAATTCAAGACAGTATTGGTTTTTTTTGTTTGGCTGTTGTGCACGGTTATAAAGGGCATTTGCTCAAGGATTAATGGGAACTTTTCAATTCATGCCTTGGGGGGGGGGGCAGAATTAGCACTTCTTCCGCTGAATATTTGGGTCGTTTCCTTAATGGCTGTGTTTCCTGTTGGTGGATCTATAGTAGATGCTTCCTCGCTGAACTGGTTGCTATCGCTAAGGCGCTCGACCTGTCTCTGCATTTTCCTGGAACGCATTTTATTATCTGCGCTGATTCTGTGAGCAGCCTGCTTGCTCTACGTGACGTCTACTCAGATAACCCGTTGATCACTATTGTCCAAAACCTCCTCCTACGCCATGCCCAATTGACGCACTCCATCAGTTTGATATGGATTCCAACTCATGTTGGCTTTCCTGGTAACACTTGCGAATTCTGCAGCCAAGGCCGGCCTCACCAGCTTCTTCACCCACTGCATTGGACAAAAAATAACGTCCGTAGCAATTGGCAGCTTGAATTGCACGAGCTCACGTCCAATAAATTTCATGACTTCAAGGCCTCCACAATAGCCTGGCCCACCTCTCACCACAAGTTCAGACTCTGCTAGGTTGCCGCCACACTCAGCTCATTCACGCTTACCTTCTCTGTGGTGGGTAGTTTACACCCTTTTGTGCTGCCTGCAATGTTCAGCTTTCAGTTCGTCACTTTTGGTCGACCCCTTTCCTCCCCCTCCACCAGCAGAGCCACCTGCCTACTTCTGTTTCCACCACCCTAGGTAACCACTCGCGCGTTTCCAATTCCTCACCCTCTCGTCTCTTCAACCACATCTGATCCACTCCCTTCTCCCCCCATCTTGTTCATTGGATGCCATATCACATGCCTTAGACAGCCATATGCACCTCACCTTTCTTCACTTACCTACGTTATGCCTTGGACATGTGGATTGATTGTCTCACATGTCATGCCAGTCACATCCATAGATGCCAAAATCCCATGGCATAGTTAGCAGGGGCCTGCTTTGGCAACTGTTTGATCAAGGTCAACGACCTTGGAAATCTACTGTTATTATCGCTGCAACTTCGTTGTATAGTTTGATATGGTCACTGTAAAGCCTGAATGACTTTTGTCGAGTTGCTGTAAGGGAGTTTAACCAAATTCGCCCACTTTCGTGTGCACCAAAGAATAGCAACAAAAGCATGAAACCACCACTTTCTTTTAGAGGACAATTGCATGCCAGCTTCTTTACTATACAATAAAATGTCTGTCTGCTTGAGGAAAACTACTGAACTTGTGAATCGATTTCATTTTGGTTGTTTCCTACAACAAGGATGTTTGTCAAGAACGGTTTTAACATCATGCAGCATCTCTAGTGGTCGGATTAATATACACGAGTGATATTCAACACCATTTATTTCATTTTCATTTATTGGGATTGAATGTTTTCAACAATATTCTGCTACTTTGCGAGAAATAAGAGCCCTTTATACGCAAGAGTATGCCAATTTTACGACTCCAAGGTCTACCTGAATTCCTGAACTTCGCATTCTGTCGAGTAGCGTGAGGCCTGTAATCCTACAAAGGAACCTCATCTCGGCAGCTTGTACTCACGATCTCGTTCTTTCGGTTATTACCTGAAGCTCATGACCATAGGTGAGGGTTGGAAGAAACATCAACAAAGAGTTTGGCTTTCTGGCTCAGCTCCTGTTTGCAAATGATTCCTCGGTACAAGTGATGCATTACTGCGCCAGCAGCTCCGATTCGTCTGTCGAGTTCCCCATCACACGAGAATGAGACCCCGAAATACTTGAACTTCTCCACCTGGTACAATGGGACTCCAACCACAGCATGTTGCATAATTTATATAAATTACTTTTTGTGTGTACAATATTGCCAAGTTATCCAATTATAAATTACTTTTTATAGTCAGAAATGTTGCAAAATTGTCTTGATTTTAAAACAAAAAATAGAAATGGAAAACTGATAATTAGGGACCGGTAAGTTATGCATCATGCATATTTTTAGTATTTCGGAGCACAGTTTTCATTTTTAATGCATAAATCAACATTGCATTTCAAATGTTTTCAGGTAAGACTTAGCTTGGCATAAATCGAGAAACAGTAAAGAAAATTCTAAAGACAAGAAAATACCATTTTATTGTAGTCCCAAACTTAACAAAATTTGTTTCGAGGTTGTATTTAACGTCCATGGATATGGATATACTTTCTCTATTGTATAAGTAAACTGTCTAGAAATTTGAAAACGAGAATACTGGGAGGGGAGGTGGTCAGGAATTTTGACACGCTTTATGGACACATTCAGCAAAGTGGATACACCCACTTTGATATTCAGTTTCTTGTTAGCTGCTGTTCAGTTTGCATCGTGTTTACTGTTTAGTAGTTTGTTAGCAAAATTGAAAAGGCCAAAAGAAAATTTGAGCTAAGTTTGAGTTAAAAGATATTTCGGGTTTGCAGTATGCGCCAATTGTTTGGTGCAATGTGGAACGAATGTTATATACTAAATATACAAGTAATGGTAACTTTAAGTTTGAACATTTGCAGGAGTATGTAGTTGTAAAATGTAATCGCGAATTATGAAAAAATTTTGGAAACAGAATTAAAAAGAAAATACAAATGTTTGTTTTCTTTACTGTTTGGTGTGGTAACTTCTATCCACTGAAGCATGTACAATACGTTAAAAGAGATTTAATTTAATAAAATCTTTATACATTTCGTCGAAAATAACTTGTTTTTAGTGCACCTTTTGCGATCCCTACTGATAATATACATATTTATATTCCAAAAATGTTTACATATGTAGGATCCAAAGTTGCCTCTTTGTTTTCAGGCAATTTATTTTGTCTCTTGCGAACTGTTTGCTGACTTAACGGTAGGTCCATGAAACGTGGCTCCCATTTTTGTTTATGTCGTCGCATTTTCTTTTCCAGCTGTTTCAGTTTCTGTCCCGTCTCCACAGCTTGCACATAATGATCAGTTTCACGTTTGGCTTGGGCGATTTCTTTTCTTAACCTTTGCGCACGTGAAGCATTCTCAAAGGCCATTCTTTCAGTCAAATGACTCCACTTAAACCTAATGGTTATAAAAGTTCATAATTTAAATCCAATCCATTCTTACCCTCCACATCCCATGGGAGATGAAGTATACCAGTAACTGGATAAAGGCAACGTTAAAAAACTTACTTGTTTAAGTATTTAATATTCCATAAGCAATCGTAAGATTTGCTTTTTCGTTTGCCACCCACTTGCTTGTTGTTGAGAATGATTGCAATTTTTTTGGCTACCTTCTTACTTTTCATTTCCACCCATCCTTCTGTGAAACGACGATTGTGTTTCTTTTTTTTGTCATCTATTTTAAAATTAAAATGAAATTTATTGCAATGTGATCCATCCTGTGACGAGACCAAGTGAAGATGAATTTGCTAACACACTAAACAACTTTTCAAATTCATATAACTGAACAAAATCCTTTTGCAACTGGAACATTTTAAAGGTTCTTCACCCATGTGAAAACAAATTTTCAAGCTAGATGTTCAAGAAAAGGTTTTTTTTTTTGGAAGTGGGACATTTGTAACGTTTGACAATGCAATAAACATAACATTACAAAACAAATTATTGTCACAGTACAATGCTAGCCAAATTGTAGTTATTAATCAACTTTAAAATCAAAAATCTGTATTTTAAAGCTTAGGCCCAGATCTCACATTGACTTTGTGCATGCATAGTGATTGCTATTTAAATCTCACCATCAAATCCACATAGCCTATCATTAGTTTTCACTGTTTCCACCATTGGCAATGATGATTACAGGAAGGATTTGAACAGTGGTGGAGCGCACCTTCTAACCAGAGGGGGGGGGGGAATGTTGCAACTCAAATACAAAAAGAGTAGCATGGGTGGTTCAGTGTTAACGTTCCCGCCTGCTGTCGTAGGGTTCGAATTCCAACAAAGGATGCGATTTTTTTATTTTCTTCAAAACACTCTTCAGACGGACGAACAGTGACAGACAAATATTAGAGAGATAATACTATTAGTACCAATTCATTTCTAAGAAGGAGCACCCTTAGAAATGAATTATCTTATAATAACTTATTTACCTTTGGGTTGAAGATATATTTTTCCCACTTCGCCATATTCACTGAAAATGTCTCTAATTCTTTTCACTGTCATCAAAGGTGGAATTACACTCAGGTAGATAATACCTGGTTCCGTTTTGCACTTCTCAGCTTTGGAATTGTGCTTTTCCGAAACGGTTTCCTCAGATTGATCCATAATTGTTTTATCACGAACTGGAACAAATAAGGGGTAATAAATCTTAAAACATTAATGTGATTGTGCATACAAGAGGTCTTCAATTTTTGAAAGCCACATTCTGTGCAAACGTCGCATAAATAAAAAGCCAATCATAATTCCTGACATGGTAAGGTATTGAATCTTCAACTTTGAGAAAGGGGGCACACAATTTAAGCGATTGGATGTCAAGGTGCACTGAACGTCACTGTCAACAAAAATTGTTGACAAACTGTCAACAATGTTAATTATAGATGTACTCATGATTTTTCGGATGTGTGTTGCTAACCTAATTTTTTAGTCAAATTTTGCTGCTGTTTTTATCAATGTTTGTTTTTGAGAACTACGGTTTTGCGTTTTTTGTTGTTTGTTTTGTATTTCAGTTTCCTGAAAATGTTTTGATGTTTAAATAAAACAAAATAAATAAATAAATAGTGCACCCCTTAATTCACAAATTCTAATCACATCAGTTTCTTTCCAATTTAAAACAAAAACTGAACTGTTCGCTGTTTCTGAACCTTTAACTTTTCAGGTTTCATGTCCACGTGTAGTTCAAATGCTAACCCTCAATCCTATACCGACATTGTCAGCTGCAGCTTGCTGATGCCAAATCGATCGTCAATTCGAACCCCAACAATGTTATATTAATGCCTCCCACGAGAATGGATTTTATAATATACATACCAGACTACTTTAAACTTCAGCTGCACGTTTAGATAACTCGTATATGCCCCCGTTTGTATCATAGAAATAATAGTAAACAACTGCGGCGAGAGTGGCGACCTCTAAATTCAGAATATTATACCAGTACATGCTACTAGCTATTGTATTTTGTAGTTAAAGAAAACTTACTAGAAAGATTAAATTCAAAGTATGCAAAAATTATTTGCGGAAATAAAACTTAAAATTCAATCTTTTAATTGCCAATAAAAAATAAAAACTGTGACGAGTTTATCGATCAAGGTTAACTGAGTTCGAGATTATCGGCCATATTTGTAAACTTGTGACTCCGAGTAGACGGTTCAACAATGGTGAGAAATCTGTCTTAATTTAGTATTTATTAAGTTGTAATTGTATGACGACAGTTAATTGTTTAGGTAGATTTGCTATACTCGCTGAATAACGTTATTAAAAATAATATAACTATAGTTTCCAGGTTGAAAAATGATCATAAAGTGTCCATAGGCGTATCTCCACTTTGCACCACTTATCTGAATCATGCCCCCTTTCCAAGTGATAACAGCGACTTATCCAGTTACTATATTATTAATTACCCCCACATCATTGTGCTTTTTTTTAAGGTATCATAATAAAAGTAATGCAAGTAGTACATACATATCCGCATGATGTACATAATCATAATGTTCATGTATCCAGTGTGAGATTGGAGTATTGGCTCTAGATAGCGGTGTGATATTAAATTTTCAATACCACTGGTGTTCTCATGAAAATTTTAATAGATACGGATATATTAATGACTTACTGAAAAACTCGCACTTTGCAAGGTAGCCTAAGCCCTTGCAAAATTTGCGATCACTACGCATAGGCATCTCACATTTGAAAGTCACCTGACAACCCCCTTTTCGATTTCTTCCTAAAGTTGCCATTCCAAACATAAACTTGCGAATGAAATTGGAAAAGTTGGGGATTACTTATTTGCTGACTGGTTGGTGCTCCTAATACATACTAAATCTGGCAATCTGGAGGTTTATGCTGCTAAATGGTGGCATTGCAGCTTTGGTAAATGATGCAGCAATGCTACTTTAATATGGAGGCCAGGTAACTTAACTCCATTAAAAGTGCAAAAAAAAAACAACCTTAAAGATATTTCTTAAAAATAGATAGAAATTCCGCATCTCATATTAGCACCATAACCTGGACTCCATACCTATAAACGTAGATTCATTGCTTCAATTTAGCAGCGTAAACTCCAAGATTGCCACAGAACGAGTACTGTACATGTACTCCAATCACAAAGATACAATGCTACCATTTAGCAGCGTAAACTCTGAGATAACCCAAAATCTAATATAGACAATAGCCTGTACTTTTCGTTGGGGCAACTTTTATATCTACCAAGTTTTGTGAAAATAAGTCCAGTCATGTGTATGATGATGCTTGTACATGCAGGCATGTTAAAAGAGTTTGATGTAAAAATGTTAAACTTTAAGAGAGACATTTAAAAATGTTCATTATAAGTTATACATACTTTTAGGTTTAAAACTCACCAAATTCGTTACGGTGTCAGAGTAATATCATTGGCACTCTACAGTATCAGTTAATAGCAGAAAGCATTTAAAAACGAAAACCAATTAAAAAACTGAGCATGGTTGCCAAGTCATTTGCACATACACTTAGGTAAATATGCAGTTTCGTCGATGATAGACTGAAATCTTAATGTCGGACAGGAGTAGATTAGTCGTTAAACCATTAATAAACAGGGTATGTATAAATAATGGTACCATTTCACAGATGTAACTCTGATAGCTTACTTTCTATACATGTAATGCATGCAAGCATGCATAAATTAATCATCAAGCTGTCCAAGATTCTTTTTATGCCTGAGTGAGCAGTGAGTCAAGAAAACGGTGACCTTGAGTAAAAAATGAGTATCCAGAGTAAAAAAAAATGGCAGTCCAGAGTGATGTGAGAACTTCTCCATGTTATTCCAAGACGCTGGGCTGAATAAATGTGCGGAGAATGCAGACAACCAATTCCTTCTGTGGTGGCACTCCAGTCCCCGGATATTGTGCCATGTGATTTCTCTTTGCATGGGGTATGTGAAAAGCACAGTTTACATGCCCCAGTCCACGTGGGACTTGGAGAAAAGGATCACACATGCTGTGGAGTTCGTCTCACCAAACATGTTCAGCCAAGTTTGGCAGGAATTAAACCATCTATTGAATATGTCTCGGGTGATGTGATGTGTACACATAGAGGAGACTATGGTTGTCCAGCATCAAACATGCACAGTTGCATGGGCGTAGCCAGCTTTTCGGTCAGGGAAGCAAAATATATTCTGCACACAAATTTGTTGAATTTGTGTGATACTTTCTAATAGAAAATATCAGACTTTTTATAAATTATAAAGCTTATATCACATGTATAGAGTTTAATGTTATTTTTCTGACATACAGTACATTAAAATGTCAAATAATTTGAGCTGCAGTGTTAAAAATTTTTGCAATCGCATCTATTATTCTTACCATCCAACAAGGCATCTCTTACTGCTGTCACCTCCATTTGGGATTCGGGCATCATTTTTGATGCTATACTCCAGTTATTGGACCTGAGCTGCTTTGTAACATCGTATCAACATCGTATCGATCGATACGATGCCAATATACTGACACAATGTCATCGTATCAGTTTTAAGAAACTGATACAATGTTGCTGAATGTCGAACAAACACAACTTAACGTATCGAATAGTCATGGCAGCTGGGCATACACAGAAGGAACCGGTTTAATACGCTTAGCAGACGACAATGTTAGTAACAGTTTTGATTTTCAAAAGTAAACACTAGTAAACAAAAAATTTATACTATTGCATAAATCACTTTCAATGACCGACATTTCCAAGGCTTGGTTTTGATACTCTTAGCCGGAACTCGGTCATCGATGTATGCATCCGTCTCGGTATCTCTGCTAACACCATTCAATTACTTCATAGCTATTTTTCTAATTGTTACTTCCATATGAGGGACTCCCCTCTACCCGCCATTTCTGAAAGGGGGGTTGTTCAAGGTTCCACTCATTCTTCTACATTCTATGGCCTGGTAGCTAATTCAATCCATGATCTTCAGCTAAATTCCCAAATTTTCTCCTATGTTGATGACAACATTTTATTCAACGTTTATTCTAAATTTGAGAATCACATAAACGATTACTTCACCAATTCTGATCTTTCTCAAATAAAAAAGTGGTGCTACTCCTACGATTTAACTATGAACGAAATGAAAACTAACAGAATTCATTTTGGTTATTTGAGCCACCAACCCATTACTCCCGTAAAAATACTGGGTCTCTTGTTTAATCAAAACTTAACCTTACCCTCCGTCTCCACCGTCAAATCTATATTACTAATAGAATCCGTAACGTCTTAACGTATAAAGAAAAGATTCATTATTTGAACGCTAAAATTAAATCACTTTTGGTTTATGCGATAATAATTTGGGGTCTCTCTTTTTCGCATTTTCAGGCTACAAGTTTCTTATAATTGTCACATACGACTCTTATTTTGCCTTGGCCGTTACTGTTCAATTACTATTTTCTTAAGATCATGCAAACTCATGAGAATTTCTCAGTTGATCACTTTCCACCGCATGTTGGCAATAGCTCGCGGCTTGAAAGATATAAGCTATCCCTTACATTTTCTTCTTACCTATCTCATTGACCCATCTAATGCTCGTCTTCAATATCATTACACCATTTCTCTCAAACCCCCTTCGGTTTATTCTTCCAACTGTTTCCCATATAATTCCCCTCAAT
>JAQIWH010002194.1:0-26026 GCA_034695005.1 Cryptops parisi | reverse complement strand
GGTTCACCATAACGTGAATGCAAACAATAAAATTCACAGGTTCATAACGCAGATTTGCATTACAACATTGAACCGCAAGGGTGGAGAACTGCTAAATATTTATCTCTTGATAGGTGTGTTACCATACCAACACAAACATGAACAGTAACGAATGATATGAAGTAAAACATTTGCACAGAGAATAATAAACACAAGGTTTATCTCTAGTCTAGAGGTATACTGTGGTTATCCTACCAGCCACGAGGTTTATTTTTAGTTGAACAAAGAGGAAACATTTTTAACATAATTAATTTTGACTTGCTCTAAGTTGTACTTGGTGTTCGCAAAGTGATCTCAACATTTTCAACATTTATATTCTTGGTAAGTGATGCGTGAAACGCTACTAGGGATTACGAGAAAACCCACTATTTTCGATCCTATTCCCAAGTTGCCCCAAATTGATCATAAATTCATTGGAGAAATGAAACTGTGATAGCAATATGTGCCTAGTAGTGTAGGTGGTGGTAGTAACTAGTGGTGTTGTACAGGGAGATTGTTTGCTCAACAGCAAGGGGGGGTGGGGTGATGCAGATTAAACAACATTAATTTGGAGGCATATAGGACAGGTAGTGGGGTGCAGCCGGGAGCATTGAGGGGGCTCATCACGAGCTTGGGTGCGGTGGAGGCAATTTCCTTTAATTTAGATCGAATGATGTAATCGAATTGGCAGCCTTGCGCTGTAAGGTTATAACCCGCACCAAGTTCATGAAGCGCGAGTAATTAGCGACAGCCTGAATTAAATTGCTAATTATCATCGGCGCGCGCCGTCTCGTCAATGAAATATCGGTCGTTATTACTAGTATTGATAGTTTTGGGCCGTAAAACTCCCATCGAGGCTCTTCCGAAATTCGTGATTAAAAACGTCGTGATCTTGCTCTCCAATATACTGTATAATTACAGTTACAGGGTGTAAAAGACACGAGGGCAATCCCGCTTTGTTATGTAGGGACGCGAAGATAACGAATCATGGAAGTCAATAAAATTTTGGCTTATAAATTATGTAACCTCGGTATCGGCTGTTTTAATTACATTATGTATCTATGTTTGGTCGGGGTTATTATTTAGATTCCACGTGCAGGATCACACACGGTCTGTGGTCGGCACTTGATATAGACGAGAAACATAATGTAGAGCTCGTTGCTGTGTTATTAACAAGGCGATAACAGGTAGTCTTCGATTAATTCGAGAGTTACATTCTGCCAAAAGTTTGCATAAATAAAAAATTCGCTTATACCGATATTCCTTTAAAATGAAAACAATTTCCAACGTGAAACCAACTATTTGTGCCACACACATTGTGAAAGAATTTGAGCAATTGCAGGGGAGCGTTGAGTCAATTAAGCACTTTCTCACAAAATCGCATAATAGAGAATTTTTTCGCGTATAACAAGCATCTGGGAGAATTAAAATTGCGTGACATACGGAACTTGAATAAATTGTGGGCTCGGTGTATATCGATGACGAATTGTTGCATGACTAATGTATGTTAATAAGACAATGATATACTGATAATGAGGCTAATTCTGGTCATGTCACCATCGTGTTTTATCGTGTTATAGAGTAGCGGATTATCTTTTCTTTCATCTTCGTTTTTTGACTAAAAAATGAACTTGGTGTAAGAGAAAAAAAGTGTATACGGCGTTTAGGAATTCTGAAATCGAGTTAGCACATCCCAACATGAAGATCAACGTCAGAAAATGAGGAATTAGTAGCTTCTAGGGGGTTGGTGGAATCATGAAATTGGGAGTCGTATCGTTTCCTTAATAGGCCTCGGAGACTTGGGAATTTATGCTTCACACGCCTTCTTATTTTTCCTTTTTATTTTTGTCAAAAGAAAAGAGAAAAACCGTATAATGGACCGCGTAAATACTAAAATGATTTACTCGGTAGCGTTCGTTGAATAATGAAAAGTTTTGGGGGCCTCTTTTTTTGTAAATAATAAAAAGAAACAGGAGCACGCTAATGATGATCGACCCGACTTGTTAATGGCGGTCACGTTCTTAAACACAACGTTTGAACGGATCTAACTTGTTTTCCATTGATGCACAGGGTGTCGATAGCAACGTGTTAATAGAAACACAAAAGATAAGTTGGTGGCACGGTATTGATCGAACAGGATTTTAGTGTTGTTGTTTGCCCCCTCTTTTTTGCTTCTTAGTAATTTTGATGTGCCGGTTTGGGGAGAGATAGTTTGCTTGCGATGCTATAAAAAAAGTCATCAAAAAGTTCTTTACAACATTAAACGTATATAAAAAATAAACAGCGAAGAAAGTGAATGAATGAATTTTGTTATCCCGACTACTAAATAACTTTAAGCTATAAAAAAAATATGCCGTTCATCTATTTAGCAGACCAGATTTGAACCCTACAGTCTACAGTGCGAAGTTCAACCCACTGAATTATTGTTTTTAATTTAAGTGTTTGTACTTATAGAAAAGCCTAAGTGGTACCGCCAGCTATAAAAATATAATTTATCAATCTAGCAGCCCAGATTTGAACCCAACGACCTCCTCTGGTGTACAGTCCGATGTGTGACATATTCAGCTAGCGTGTTAACTTAACCTAGTGAGCTATTTCAATTTAAAGTGTTTTGTGTATAGGAAACTTAAAGTAGACCAGCTATGCAAAAATGTCTGTTTTATTCTTGAAAATAAAACTAGCGTATGACACTCCTGAAATTATAAAGAATATAACATTTGAAGTCTCGTTCAAATCGGTTTAATGGTTTTCGAGTTTATTCTGAACATACAAAGATACGTACAAAGTCGCGTACATAATAGTGTAGATTTAGATTTTATTTTAAAGGGGGGGGGGGAGACAAAATTGATTTAGTTTTGGGTGTGATTTTTAAGCTTTGTGAGTTGTTTCGTCGGATTTCAGGTTATTTCCATATTGGATAATTAATTTTAAATGCTGAGTCCCATTATGGTGATGGGTTTGTACGATAACAACAACAACAACAACCATCCAACCAACGATTCTCTTTGAACTTTTGTTGGATAAAGTTAATTTAACTCGGCCGATGTTTGCGCGTTTATTAAAACAGAAACATCGCTCTTACGAGATTGTTATGCATTGCATGAAACTGGCAACGCAATTTTCTGACTTTTCAGTTTCATGGAGAAAAAAAAATGTTGTTCATAATGGTTTTGTGCAAGTTTATTTTGTTTTCATAAGCTGTTTTTAAAATGTATTTTATTATTTACTTAAAAACTAAGCATTTTTTTTTATAAATATATTTTTTTTATTAGCTAATGTTGTTAGCTAGAAAAGCTCGAGGAAAGTAATTGGGGAATTGGAATTGGCTATGTTGAAATTAATAGTACATGGCAATGTTTATTCAAAATGGACTCGGGTGAAACCAAAGCGACGGCATTTTTTGTTTCGTTGATGGAAATGTAAAATGCAAATGAATTGAAACCACCAAAAAAATAGAAAGAACCAGAAAGAAAGAAAGAAAGAAGAATAAAAACAATTTCAGAAGAACAAGGTCCCAAATGAAATGCAAATAGCGAATGTTGGTGGAGTTTTCGACAGGCGTTTAATTAATAATCTACCAAGTTCTTGAAACGACCCAAAAGGCCACTGGGAGCGATGGAAGTTGATGAAGACATATAATATACAATTATGTATGTCTGTACAGTATGTATGTATGGTACTTTTTTTAACGGAGAAGCCGCTTGTGGCGCTAGTGGTTGGGCTGCATTTTAGGTTAAATAAAATAACGTTTTTATTTTATGATTACATGATTAATTATGAAGTGTTTTATCGGTTGACTAAACTAAATTTATTTTTATACTCATAGACTTGTTTAGGTTAGTTAAAAATATCCACAATCTTTTGCCGAATTGCTGACGCCAAAAGCGGCTTCTCTGTTAACCGAACTGTACCAATAAGACAACAATTTCCTTAGATTTATGCGATCTTTGAGATATTTGACATTCGATTTATGTGAGTTTTGAATAATTTTATTTTAGATTTTTGCAAGATGTATGATTTTTGTTACATTGGACTTACGCAGTTTCCAATTTATGCGGTTCTCACTATGCATTTTTTGGTATTGGACTATACAGTAGATATCATCATAGACACCTGTGGATAGCAGTATATGTTCAATTCCCACCTCACTCACTCACTCACAAACTAGCACGAAAATAGCTCACTATTCGGCAGGTTATTCTATCTTAAGTTACTTTTATTACAAGTCTACAAGCCAAAAAGTAATCTTGCTATTGACAACACGAGTTGAAACAGACGAATGTTGCCAGGCAACAACACTGGCTACATTTAGTAATAAGAATAAAAGAACATGAATATTAGAGGAGTTGCTGCGAATGATCTATTTATTGGCGACTTGATGGGAACAATGACAGGTGAACGACGGCTGTTGCTGGGTTTTGTCTCAAGTTGATCGCTCCATCGAATTTGGCGCGGGAGTGGTGAATTTGGCGAATCAAGTGGTTAATTGGAAAAAGACCTCCCACAAACGCTCCAAGATTGCAATTAAACGCACGTTACGTTCGGCTGGAGTCGTTTCGGAGCTAAGGCGAGGAGAAGCAGGTGTCGCGACGGTTGGCGTCTACGGTGTGGGTGGCAATGTCTCGAAACGCCGCCGTCGGTGCTTTGTCTTTGAAGTGGAAATTAACCCCCTTCACCCCTCAAGTTTAACCACCCCACACACCCGAGTTGGTTTTGTAAACGGTCGGTTTGGTCTCCAAAATCAACTCGTTTTATGTGTTTGTTGAACAAGCTACCGAAACGTAACATCGCATTGGTTACTAAGAATGGTATTCTACAGTCTACACTGATCGCTTTTGAGTTGTAGTTGTTTTGTGTTGATTGCATTTTAGTTTTGTATCAGAAGGTTGAATGAAATTGTTAGTTTTGTATCGTACCTTTTATTTCTGTTGAAATGCAATTTTAAATAAATAAAATAAATAAATGAATAAAAGTGTTAAAAATGTGTAGCTGCTGGGATCGTTTGAAATGTCTTCTAAGTCTTATCGTTGCTGATTCATTTTTTAAGTTATAATTTTTTGTTCGTCGTAAGGTCCGGATATACAATAGTTTAAGGCATGTTTGCAATCTATTATAGCTTTAAAGTGTGTGGAAGTCACTAATTCATGTGATCCATTATTTAAAATGTGAAATGTTTTAGGCATTGAATGAAATAGAAATTGTAAATGAGTTAACCAACTGTTAACCTAACTTTAACGAGAAGGTACGTTGAGAATTAGTTTATTTGTATAGGAAGTTTTGATTGTGTGCTAGTTTCTAATATCCGACATGACGAATCCCATACTCTCGTTATATGCGGAGAAAATTCCGTTTTTAATGCGATTTTCTGTAGTAATGCACAAGTGACTGAACTTTCGTGCATCTTTTCACTTTTAAGAATCCAACAGTTCAGATAATTAACTATATGGTAGTAGAACATTATACCAGCCACTAAAGTAGTTAAAAACAAACGTTATGTGTTTGAAAAGGTGGCGATTCACTAGCTCAAAAGCATTTTAATTTTTATTTCGGTAGTTGAAGGGCTCGGTGCAGTAACAGGTTAGCTCAAATTTTTGCCGAAAGGTGGTGTCACTTTTTCTCAACAGCTGCTTGATATTGTGAGACTATTTTAGCCAATTCTTTTTTAAATTTTGTTTATTGTTTACTTACCTTTGTTATTATACGCTTTATCTGTGTCACTTACGTGTAATATGAAAAACTGCTAGAAAAGACCTTCTCAAAATTGAAAATTTGGAGCTGACCGGTTACTGCACCGAGCCCTTTAATTAGGCTATGTGCTGTTTACGTTTAATGTAGATTTGTGCTTAAAATGAGAACTTCCTGTACAGTCACTCGAAAAAAAAAACCTTATATTATGTGCATATAACAAATCCATCGTTAGCGTTAAGTATAGAAAGTCGGTAATCGAGGTGCAAGTAGGAAGAAAGATGGCGCTCTGTGGAGGGGCAGGAAAAGATTCGAAACATCTTGTTGGATTTAATAAATTACATTTCGAATTTGCAGCACATTCGAAACACACGCATTGGAAAACAAAATGCACGAAGGTGGGTTGAAGTGCGAATCGCGTTAAGCTACCTCTATCGAACTGCGCCGTGCTTACAAATGACATTAAGCCTCTAGGTGTCACCAAAGGGTTCGATAAACTGTTTGCACTAGAACCTCAAACGAATGAGAAAGGAACTTTTCTTTTTTCATTCTTCTTCTTTCCCAACATCACCTAGGAAACGTACTTCCCCTTTCGTTTTCCGACAGACACAGAGCAAAGGGGCGGTATATGTATGTGGTAATAGCAATAGTGTAAAATTGGGTTTCAACGGTCTTAGGATTGAATTTTAATGTCCTTTGGAACAGTTCGTCTACTAAGTGATGAGGGTGTGTAGCACTAATGAAGAAGGGGGGAATGTCTCACACCCTTTCATTGACCTCGGTAGGAGGTGGGGGAGATTGGAGGGAGCGGAAGTTAATTGATTTGTATCTCAAGTTGGATTCCCAAGGGAAATGAACTACCTGTACCAAGCAGTAGACAAGGGGGTGAAAAAAACGGGAATAGGAAGTGTGAGGAAAGCAAGGTGGAATGGAATTCGCGCGTTTTGTTGGAAGTATTGAATTAGTAGAAGAACTCGGGTATAGGTAAAAGACGGTGGGGGGAGGGTTTGAAAGGGGGTGGGCGGGTGATATTGGAAAGGATAGGAGGAGGTATTGCTGCTGCTTCCAACAATCGGATTTCACTGATTGGCGCGCGGTGTCGTTCGGACCGAGGCAATCGTCGCCAACAAAAGGTTCGGAAGGAAACCAGTCCAACCGAGTGATGGATGAACCGCAGTCGAGCCAATCGAACACTCTACACCCCCACCCCCTCTTCTTTTTTTTTGTGGAGGTTTTTATCATTTTTTTTTGCCACCATCTTTTCTATTGCCTAGTTCCTAGAACCTCGAGGCAGGCGTCTGCTACTTCTGGTCTTGGCGCTTAGTGACACGTCTATTGGATAGGAAAGAAAAGAAACGGGATTAAAAAGAGACGAAATAAAAAATAGAAGAGAGTGGAAAAATATAGAATTTTGTAAAAAAAATAAAATGATTTATACAATATATATATAAAAAAAGATGTGATGATTAAGGAATGACATTTATCAAACGATTGGGTGGTGGAATTTTTTTTTTTAGGTCTTTGGGTAAAAGAAAAAGACAAATGAATTCAAGTGGCTAGTTTTTTGGTTTTTTTCTCTCATCTTTTAGTTTGAAATTTTTCATTGTTTATTTTTTTTGGTACGGTATCTATTTTGTGGAGATCTCGATATTATGCGATTTTTCGATATTACAGTGCAATTCAGCTATTGTGATCACTTCGGGTACTCTTTGTGATAACAATAACCGGCAATATACAATAAAAATACACTAATCAATGTCTTGGGACTGGCTGATCATGAGTAGCTGATTAATAACATTTTTAGTAACTAGTTTAATTTAACAGTAACTATTTTAATGCTAATTTCATATATTGTCTAAACCAGGTTTGGCATCTTATAAAATGTCTAATACATTATTTAAAACAGACTTGGCATTCTATAGAATAGCTGGGTTCTACATTGCTGATACTATGCAATTTTTGATAATACGTATGTGATTTTTAATATAACTTGATTTCTAATATTTGCGATTGTGGATATAGTCGATATATGCGAGGATTTGGCACAAAACAGACAGAAACAACAACACTCACACAAAAAACCACAAATACTAAAATGACTATATACACTCTCCCATGTGAAGAAAACACTTATCCATATCTAACTTCTTCAAATTTCCAACCCCCATTTAAATTAAAGTTATCAAAACTTCCCTTCCTTGACCTTTCAATTTTTTTTCCATCTACCACACTCACAGAATCTAAGTCTACTCTAAGACGTTCAAACTTTTATTCAGTTTTAATAATGCTATTCGGGGTGCAGGATTTAACTTTTAAACTTCTTAAAGTTTCGTGATATATATATTTTTAAAGAAACCGGAAGCAGTTTTCTAAGAGATTTTTCTCTTTTCTTAGTGCCGCTGCTTACAAATGGCGGAATTTATTTTATTTTATTTTATTTTTTTTTATTCTTGAAAGTATAGAATTTATAGTAGTGGTAGTAAAAGGAAGTTGTTTAATGCGAATTGGTACTTTTTCGTGCTGACGCATCTTGTCGACGACTTTGTTTAGATCCTGGTGAACGTATCGAATCGATTGTACGACTCAATAAGAAGAAATGAACACTAGAAACTTGTGTTTTCTTGTCGTGCTTCTCCTTCTTGATCTTGGATTTGGAGATTTCTCGAATTCCGCTACAAAGAAACTAAAATTCTGCTTCTGCTTCTTTTTAAAATTTATATATTAAAAGAGCGGCAAAAAAAAACATACGGAAAGTGGGAAAAGAAAAGCCTTAAAAAGCTGTTTGAACAACTGAACACACAACGTTTCGGGGGTTTAAACAATTTTATTCAACTTTACGTGAGATAATAGTTTTTTTTATATATATTTTGTTGTTTTATATAACTAAGAGTTTACTTGTTTTTGTTTGTTTATTGTTTTTTTTTTGTATGTTGTGGCAGAGTGGATAAATGGAAAATAGGCTAATAATGTGGTGAATTAATTTTTTATGTCGTTTTTGTTTTTTGTTGAATTCTTTTGTTCGTCTGTTTTTTTCAAAAGCTAGTTTTTTATTTGTAATAATTTCACCGAAGTGAATCCTCGGTGCATTGGATGAAATAGGAAGATTAGGTTTTGTTATGTAGTTTATCGATTGTTTCCTTGCCAAAAAAGAACAAAAACGAGGCTTGTTTTCTTTTAAATTTATATAACAAAACTCGGATAATTGTTTTTTATTCCATCATTATGTATGTTTAAGTTGAAACACGATGACAAAAATGTTTGCATTCGGTGTTAGTTTATATTACATCAGTTTTTCCAACATAATTCATTTATTCTTTAAAGTGACGGAATCTATTGTTACATACATGTAGGAACGTATGTTGTACCGCAATGTATAGAAACCAAACATTTTATAGAATGCCAAGCCTGGTTTAGGCAATGTATGAAATTAACATTGCAATTGTTACATTAAGCAAGGATTTGGGAGTATAAATATATTTATTGAATTGTGTGTATTTTTTTATAAATATTGTACCAGTGACTAGAATTGTTTGGATTGTGTACTTTAAGGAAATTATCGCTTAGTAAGTGGACGATTATCTTGGTGAATTTTAATCACTTAAAATACGATAAATAACATCGATTTATCAAATAGAAAAGTATGGAAAAAGTGGTTTGACGCGTGTTTCAGCTTAACTGATGTATCAATTGCATCATATGTCAGCTGCCCGGATAGCTCAGTCGGTAGAGCATTAGGCTTTTAACCTAAGGGTCCAGGGTTCGAGTCCCTGTTCGGGCGTGATTTTTTTTTTGTGATTATTTTTATTCATTTTTTGAAGACTTCATTAATTTTTTTAATGGCTTTTCATATTATTATTATTATTATTTTGCATTTTTTATTATAGTACAGTGGAATCCGATTATTATGATCAGTTTGGGACAAGTGCTTTTTAATAACGATAACTGACAGAATCAGTCAGTTATCGTTAAACGGTGGATAAGAAATACATTACACAGTGTGCTGGGACTGTGGATAAGAATATTAAACGGTGGATAAGAAATACATTACACAGTGTGCTGGGACTGACTGATTATAACAATAGCTGATTGATAACATTATCCGTGATAATAATAACCGGATTCCACTGTACGAAATATAAATATTTTCTGTTCGTTATTTGAACAAGATAAA
This sequence comes from Cryptops parisi, assembly GCA_034695005.1. Taxonomy (NCBI): domain Eukaryota; kingdom Metazoa; phylum Arthropoda; class Chilopoda; order Scolopendromorpha; family Cryptopidae; genus Cryptops; species Cryptops parisi. The sequence continues at coordinate 16,152 of JAQIWH010002194.1, read as the reverse complement.
TTTGCACTTTTCTTTTTGGAACAGATAAAATATGGAATCTTCGTACATTCTGAGTGAGGTTATTATTTTTAGCGTGTTTTTATATTCATTGTTGTACAGTATGTGTGAAATTTTATTAAGATATTTTCACATATTTCTAGAAATACGTCGAGTTACTTGTTCATTAACGACCAGCCACTGGTATGAAAACGCTTCATGTCTATAGTTCGTTAAAACAAACAAAAATGTACAAATTTTATTTGAAAGGAGTTGTTTTTTGTTTTTTTTAACTAACCTAAACTGGAGGTATCTATGCCAATAGATACTAGTTTATCTTTGTTAAAAATAACAACCCAATGTCGCTTTCATGGCATTGGCTGGTCAATAATACACAAGTATCTTATGTCGAGGAACTAGCCTACTCTATGTTTGATAATAATGACAGTAAAGAACAATTCTTGTTTGATGGTCTATTTATTTTTAATACAGTATTTAATAGCTACAGTATGTGTATTAACTTTGTACTTTGAATAGCATACCGGTATGGTATGTTTTTAATGTAATTATGGGGAATCACCGAATCACACGCTATCCGTATAGATATACAATACAATTAGGGACCGCACCGCATAACTTCAAACCGCATTAAAAAAGACCGCATAAAAAGAGACCTCACTGTATAGTGGATAGGGGACATCATTTCTAATGTTCAGTATATTTGATTGAGCTGGGAACATAGAAGTTCAGCACGAACGTCAGCACTTTACGTTTCTTCTTCTTCTGTCTTTTCAAGAACGAATAACATACGTGTTAAGAAAAGTATATAATGTTGAATGAAACATCACACACCGAAAGAAAGAAAGAAAGAATAAGGGAACCAATTTTTATTTTCTTTTACATTGCTTTTTTTTTCCTCTTCCCCTTGTTCTTTTTCTTCGTTTTCTCTTGTCTCGAAAGAATGTTACCAACGTTCATTTCTACTGTGTCGCTCAATTCCGGGTCTGCCTTGTCGATTGACCTCTGTGCCGATTTCTTCGTCACGTCAGTACGATGTTTGGGACGTGAACGAGAAACTCGGGTTCCCTTCGTTGGTCTTTGACGACGTCGTAACGAGGGGTCTGGCACGTGATCAGGGCTCGAGAAGTGACCCTGGGCCCCTGTTTTTTCCCGCTCAGTCCCCCTTTTCTTTCGGGTCTGCTTCTCGTTTGCTGATCCAGCACTAGCACCAATCACCAATGGCTAGTCTCTTCCGCATACGGATCGACCGGATGGCGGTGGAGTTGGAGACCAAAGAGTTGAGAGAGAAAAATATATATTTATGTATGAGTAAAAATATGGTAGAAAAGGTCTACTGGGCATGATATTGGCAGTTGGGATTCCCACGACTACTACATCCATTCGAGTTTGGCAATTCTCGAGTCTCTCGCGAAGTAAAAATAATAGAAAGGATTGTGTGTGTTTTTTTTTCTTCTACTTATTTTTTGTTAAATGAATGCTGGTGTTATACTATTGTACCGTAAATAAAGGTGTATGATGTTTTAATCGCAATTATTTGGTCGCATCCATTTAGCATCCACAATTTTTTAATCGTGAATTGGATATGAATGAAGGGCTTGGTGGAAAAGGTTGTTAAGTAATATTTGGACTATTTCGAGGAAATTGCGTTTAAAGATCTGAAATTGCCTTTTTGTCTATGGACTACTTCACACTTCTTGCACTAATATTTTTGCACATACTTATTGTTGTTCTGCCCAGAATTTTGTTTCAGGAAAGTAGAATTGCAGCTAACACCATTCGAAAATGCTTCCAGGTAATTTTTTGACTTAACACCTTCTTACACCAGACCTTTAAAATATAGTTAGGGTAGGTTGAAAAGGTTGTTGAAAGGTTGTGGCCAAATGGATACGACCAAATGATTGCAATTAAAAAGTACCAATCGTAAATGAATGTGGTTAGTAGGTCTTAAGTAACACTACAGTTTTTATTTGTTTTCTTTGTCACGTGAAATTTGAATGGTTTGGTTTAAGCACTTCCCGTGCTACAACACGAGGAGTACGAACGAAAATAAACAAAACTTTTGTTTATTGATATATGAATACATTTCACATTTCATAAAATACAGTGCAACTCGGTTATTGTAATCACTATGGGACTCGTGCTTTTTCATACCAATAACTGGCTGATTATATTATACAATGGAACAATAACGCATTAAACAATGTCATGAGATCGATTGATAATGATAACAATAGCCGATTGATAACATTATCCGTGAATACTCGGATTTTACTGTATTGATTCTTTCATATATATAAAAAAATATGAATATTTTTTTATATGAATATTTTATTTTGTAACGGATGTTTTTGGTCATTTCCCACTTTGGCCGGACTTCGGACTTTGGCGGTGACATATATATAAACAGAAGAATAACCAAGCTGATCTGCTAGTGACATCACCTAAACACTAGCGAGTTTACGAGTGTGTGAATAAATTCTGGATTTCTGATGTTTTAGAATTCCTGGTTTCCGATTTTGAAGTTGTCAATATTTACCTTAAATTTTCTAAAATAGAGTGTTTTTCTTATATTTTTTCTTTCAAAAATGAAAGTAATACTACGCGCTGTTTGCTAATGTCGAGAGGTTGTGACAACCCGTGCTTTATTATTACAGGGTCACTAATGGATGACCCACAAGTTCATTATGCACATATTGTTTTAATTCCCCCTAACTTCAAACCTGCGACCTATGGTCAACTTGCGAAAGCCAGTGATTGAGAGAATGTATTTGAATAAAAAATGACTTTCATAATAATAATGCTATAAATTGTAGTAGTTATCCATTACGTGATTATACAGATGTCCGTTGGGGGAATTATCTACTTCATTGAAGCTTTAGCCTGACAACGGTTTGTTTAATTGAATTAAAGCACAAGGTTATATAGCGAATTAGCTGCGCTTTTCTGAGCAACTCGCATGACAAATAAAATGGCTTTGGGTAAAATTTGATATAAGCGTTTTATGGTTTATTGACGTTTGCCCATTGCGGTAATGAAAGTTTTCTGCCAAATGGCTTTGAAAGGAAAGGTTCGTAACTAGGCTTTTCGTTTACTCTACTATAAAAGTAATATTACTACCATTGCTGTAGCTTGTGCTGTCCACGAAAGATGCGCATTCCTAATTGAATTAGCTTGCATAATTTAAGACGAAATGAGATTTTAATGAGTTGTGCAAACTCCTTTTTGACTCGACGTTGAACAAGGGAGATTAGGTTACGTCCAATTGACATTGTGCCTTTGCTTTTATTAAAAATTCAAGTTTCCTGTATAAGTTGTTCTTTTTTGTCGGTTCTTTGCTGGTTTAGGAAGTTTGGCTATATCGTTCATTGTAAGGATTCTCATTACAATGTACACTAAATGGTCAACTTGTATTAATAGTGGCTTGTGGTTCTACAGTAGGTACTTTGCGATGAAGAAGTTCCAATATTGGTTTTAAAACAGAACCATCCGAAACTTTTAGAGTTAATAGTTTGGGCTATTTTGTTTAAGGATGTCGAAATAACATTGACTTTCAGCTTAGAATTTACAATTTTTCGAGTCATCACCACGGAGGGTTTTCGCCAAGTTTTTAGACAATTTAACGAATTTATTATAATTGAATTCAAATAATTGCGAAGAGTTTACATAATATCAAGTAAATGTTAAAGTTGTTTGTTTGTCCATTGTTTAAATTTCTACATGGACCCCCATGTGTTGCATGAAGGATATCTAAACGATAATCAATTTCGGTCCAAGTTCTTCGTATCATCGCTTCATCAATGGTTTCAATAGGACCAGTTATTCTTTGCTTAAAGTCATTTATAGCTTTTACTTTAGTGCGATACACGCTATTTTTTGTACAAAAAAGGTGAGGCCGCCTGTCACACGCAGTTATTGGTGTGACAAGTAGATTAATTGGTGAGCAATTGTGACGTCAACCTCTTGACTCGTTGTTCAACTTCTTGCGCAAAAAAATGATTGACAAGAAGCTGGCGTCACAGTTATTCATAAATTGATCGAAATTGCCATACTAAAAATTTCGTGTCAGTAGGCCTTTAAATTAATGAAAACTTAAATAATCACTTAATAAGATGTAAAAACAAACACATAATTGAAGGGCCTGGTGTAAAAGGGTGTTAAGTAACATTTTTTGTTCTAGAAGCATTTTCGAATGTGTTAGGTGTAATTCTACCTTTTCAGCAAACCAACAATATTATATACACATGTGTAACGATATTAGTACAACAAGTGTGAAGTGGGCCATACTGTAAACAGACAGCGATGCAAATTCAGATCTTTAAACGCGATTTCTTCGAAATTGTAAAAATGTTATTTAACACTCTTTTACACCAGACCCTTCAATTATCCACTTCATTAACTTTGTAATACCTTTTTTAAAATTTGTCTAAAGACTTTGGGAACACCCTGTACTATTGGGGAGAATGTAAATATTATATTTATTTTTTGGGGAATGCTAGTTTTCACACCCGCATGTTTTGCCTTCACGACGACGACGACGTTTATTATTCTGATCTTTTGGCACCCTACTACTAGTATCAATATTATCCGCGATGATTATGAATATCCATCGTAAGGAAACTTGGCACCAAGGAAAAAGCAATGTAAGTCGTAAATAACCAATGCTAGTGAGCGTGGATCGGTATTATTTTTTTTTCACATATACATGTATGCTTTATGTACACACATAATATACGACGGCCAAAGCTCTTTCGGGGAGATTTACTTGTCTATAAAAGTTTCCGTCCTCTCTCTCTCTCTCTCTCTCTCTCAGTCGCTAAGTCATTCGTTTGTTGGTAACCTGTCTGTAGCAGCAGAAAAGTATAACATGCCCATGCTCGTAAATGCCCAACGACTCTCTCTTCTTCGTCGCCATTAAATTTTTGGCGTTGTCGTCGTCTTCGTCCTTCGAACGTGTCGTATTCCTACGTGTGTGTGTGGCGAAAGTTTGTCTCGTTGAAGAATTTTTTTAAAATATATTTTTTAAATGCCAAAAAAAAAAAAGTGAGAAAGTACAAGAAGTAAAAAAAAAAAAATTGGGACTTTCTCCATGTTGACTTAACACCGTTATCGAGGTTCCAGATCCGATTTAGCGAAAATCTGGTTATACTCAAAGACCTTGTCGTTTCCCGGAGAGTTGAAATTTACGTAAAGAATATAAAGTTGGTAGAAAAAAAATTAACCAATTTTTTTTTTTTTTGGACTGTCACCAAATATCTATATACTGGTATCAACGACAGTAGCTCGATGTTGAGGGATCATTCGTTGAATAAATATGGAATATTAGGAAAAAAAAAACGAACTCAGAAGTGCTTTTTGGACACTTTACAGTGCTTCTCGGACATCTACTTTACCCAAAGGAACTTGGAGGCATTTCATGCTAAAGAATTCCGATAATGTCGCCAACCGGAAAATATTTTAAAACTTGTAGATAGCCGATAGCGAAAAATAGTTGATTGCATGCATAAATTTGTAGTGAGGGTCGTTATCAGGGAAAATAAATCTTGGAAAAAGTGTTTCATTTGGCTGATGAACTTATTGTGTGTTGGGAATTACGAAGCGATGATCAATACCAAGTGGATAGTTTGCCAATACTACTACTACTACTACTACTACTACTACTACTACTACTACTACTACTACTACTACTACTACTACTACTACCACTAATAGTACTAAATGATGACCCTTTCATAAAGCGCACGTTTCGGTGATTTCCAGTTCGTCATTTTTAAATGCACTTAATTTCAATTACCACTCTTTAAAATGAATTTCTTTGCCTTTTCGAATCGATATTTCAATTGAATGTTCACTTTCTAAGCAAAGTAATTGTGTGTCGCTTAATAGATCGGTTAGTAGGCCACGATGATGACGTTCCAACTTTCTACTTTTCTCAAGTTTGTTTGACAATTGGAAGCGATTTATGAATATATTTATGAATAACACACGTGGATCGGTTCACAAATTCACAGTGAAGTATATTTGATTCGTTAATTTGAATGTTTTATTATTGCATAATTGATGGGTAAGGGGATATTTAGATATTAGATACAAACAAGTACGTTAAAAATGCTTTTTAAGCATACTCTTTATATAGACTACTATGATATACTATACTGTAGTATGTACATACATAATGCAAAAAGATCCATTTTTAGATTTTTTTTTGCTTGTTTCGATTCATGTGAATTTAAATTTATGCGATCGTTGAGTAACTCGATATTTGATTTATGCAAACAAAATTTCACAAAGAAATTTTGTTGTCTATAACGAGCATGTGAAAAAAATTCTTTACATAATGCAAATTCGTTTAAGTCAAAGACTTCGCATAATATTAGGAATTCGCATAAATCGAGAACTAATGTTTATTTGAACCTGGGAATAATAGGGTTTTGATTTAGATGCGACATTTTTACTTGATGGAATCGTTTGTACTTCAAACTCGGTTTATTTTTTATTTAACATTTTTTTATCCGATATTTTATGTTGTTTTTCTATTTTTCATTCAAATTTATTCTATTATATAGCATTTTATACTGTCAATAACATGATTAATTCTTGGAATATCGATTTTATTTAATCACAACTTTTTTTTAAAAAAAACAAACTATTTGACATGTTTTTTGGTACATTGTTAGAATATTTATTCAAAAAAACGAATTCGGTCGTAAAAAACTAATAATATTGGTTTTGGCAAATCGTTTCCCCATACGACATGTTTTTCACTTCATGAATTTGACATAAAAATTTTTTGTCGTGATTCCAGATTTTTATTTTCACTTCAAGGGTACGACTGGGTGGGAAGTAAACTCTGTTTTTGTATATATCTGGACATTCGTTGTAATACGGAAGAAGAATGTTGTCTGTGATGGGGGTAGTAGGAATGCGAAACGTTCACCGAGACCGCCTTTCCAGGCTCATCTGCATTTGGCGATGATCCTTGGCGAACATCAAACGTATTTAAAGCAATCCTGGTCGTGATTTAGAGGCTGTAAACCGACACACGGCAATAAACCACTTTCAAATCCTCTTTAGTGGAAAGAAGGAAGGATATGGACCGAGACGCCATATATTTTGTACGTAATTAAAAGGGAGAAACTTCGTAAACAGATCCCAACTTTTCATCCTATTATTATTCTCTTTTTATATACATACTGTAGACCCTTATATCCTTGAGCGATCCTGGAAAAGTTAAGGTAATAAGCCTACATGAATCATCCAAAAGTCATAGACTTTTCCTCTTCGTTGTTGTTGTTGTTGTTTTTTATCTTCCATTCTCGTTTATTGCCACGAAAATACTCCGTTTTACTTTTATAGCTTGCATCTGGAAACGCGGTCGGAATAGTTATTATCCAAAAGTTGATAGTTTTAGATCAGGCATTTCAAACTCGTTTGAGATTGCGGGCCGCATGAGCAGTTTAATCACCTTATCGAGGGCCACGTAAGTAATTTTGCACTAATGTCGAGGGCCACGGGTTAGTTTTTAAATTTTGTTTATGATAAATTGGATATTTTAGTTCTAAAAATTTTAAACGTAATGTTTTATGTACGCGGTCTTGTTGATGCTTCTCAACAAATGCCAAGTTATATCTCTACGTAACTTAGATAAGATTTTCAGAAATTGTGAATTAAGGAACAAAGTAAAAATTTGAACACAATTCATATAAATGCACATGTTTTAGATACAATTAGAAAAAAAACACCATAAAATTAGTTATCTTATTTAACCCATAAGCACGTAAGTTTTGAACGGTTGAAAACTCGAGTGTTGTACGCCATGAAAGACCGGTTTTTCTTCAGCTCTGTTTCAGAAACTAAGTGACATGAAATTGTAAAATAAATGTCTAATGTCGGACATGTCTTGTAGTCGAACGTTGAATCTTAATAACATGGATACGTGAAAGAGTCAGTGAGTTTTGACGTTTGTCAAACTCGTAATATCGACGACTTGGAAGACCACTTTTGCACGAGCTCTGTGGCAGAAACTATGAGGCCTAAAATTTTCAAATAAATCTCCAAAGACGGGCATATCCTGTCCTTAAACGACAAATACTAATAACTCGAAAATGTCATAGTTTGAGAGTTTTACCCTGTTTAAAATCGCGTTTTTGACAATATGAAAGACCGGTTTTGCTCTAGCTCTGAAATTATTGTTTAGTTCCGGACATATCCTGTAGTAAAACGTGGAGTAATAACACGGATAGTTGAAACAATTTGTGAGTTTGAAAGTTTATCCAACTCATGATATCGACAGAGGAAGACCGTTTAGCTCTGTGGCAGAAGCTATGTGGCTTAAAATTTTTAAATATATGTCCAATGTCGGAAATATTCTGCAGTTCAACGACAAATACCAATAACAAAAAAATGTGAAATAAGTTTGTGAGTTTTGACCCGAGGCTCTAAAACTCGAGGTTGTTTTTTTTACGAAAGATTGATTTTGCTTAAGTTTCGTTTCAGAAACATTTGCCAATATACAGTACACCAGGTACAAAGTTACGCGACCCTCGGTGCGCGAATCACACTCGTACTTAACCTTTTTAGTCATTTGTACTTTCCATGTTTGTCAAATTCGCACTACGACTTGACTTAAACTCGGGTAAGTCAGCTAGCCAGGATGAACACCCTCGACGCTGTTGTGCTTAACTCGTATTGGTGCAAGGTATTTTAAGTTAGGTATTGGTGGGATTGTTCTATTTGAAAATGTGTACAATGGTGGTGATGTTGCCGTTGGGGCTGCTTTTGCCGGCTAGACCGTGTATATACTTTATACTGCATATATACAGATGTTTGTGGAGGTTTTCGGTTCTGTGGTGTGCGGCCTGTCAGTTGATAAAAAGAATGGCCCGGAGGCATTAGTCGTTAAGCCAGAATGTACACACACATTCAGGAACGCCCCCGAGCCAAAGTTGTGAACATTATGTGGTCGCGTGTGGAAGCTCGATTGAAATTCTTTCTCGACTTCTCTTCTTCTTCTTCTTCTTCTCCCCTCTGGGTCATGATTGATGGTTATTGCTGGGGAAAAGTCCGTGTTCAGCTTCTTCTCTTGCCAGTTGGCCTCGAAAGAATATCCGTCAAAAGACGTTAGGACTCACGTCCCGATAACGAAGGAATCTTCTTTCCAGAAGAGTTTTCTCGTTTCTTTACTCCCATTTCATGCTTTGACTTCTTCAGTTGTTCGGTTAGCTTTTTGAGCGATAGTGTTTGTTTTTTTTGTGTGTATATTTTTTATTTCTGTCTTCGATTCTTGCCACGGATAAGCTGCCTCAAGCTTTTAATACTGTTAGTAAATTGTTGAAGACTTTCTGAGAATTTTAGATAAGAAAGGCCTTACTGCCATTTTCACAGATTGCAAGTTTAGCCTTCAGAATTCCAGAAGGTGGTAACTTTTTTTAGTTTTCGGCTTTTCTAACCAACAACGTTGCGTCATTTAGGTGAAATTTCTGGTTTCATTATTTTAATTCAGAACATTGAAAAAAAAAATTGCGTACAATAGTTAAAGTGCAAATGATTCCAATTTTCACGCGCTTTCAATTTTTTTGCGAATTTGCTTTTACACCGTTATTTTCATTAATTTTAAAACATGTATGTGTTTAGTGGTTTTTATGATCCGGTTATTATGATCACTCAGGGACTAGTACTTTTTTGATAACAATAACTGGTTGATAACATTAAACAGCGGATAAAACATCATTAAACAGTGTTGGAACCAACTGATTATGATAACAATAGCCGAATGATAACATTGTTCGTGATTATAATAACAGGATTGCACTGTAATGAAGTGAAAATATGCTGTACAGGGTGTCCCGAAAGTATTCATAAATTGGTAATATGTGTTCTAGGTAATTCTTTGTAACATATAAAAAATTTAAAGTCATGTAGTACAAATTAATATTTTGAAGAATAAAAATCTGCTGTACAGGGTGTCTCTAAAGTATTCATACGTAGGTAATATGAGTGTTCCAGATATTTTCTTGCGACCTTTATAGGAATTGGGTACCTATTGTTTTCTAAAAAGTGTTAATTCTTCAAATGTATGCAGATTTTTGGAGATTTATGTTGTTGTTCGGTCAAAATCATTCTTAAATGATTTCTGATGAAAAGTGCATTACCTGTGTATAGAGACTTTCGGCACACCCTGTATATAAAATTTTTAATTTTTTTCTTAATCAACGTCAATATTGCAAAATTCATTAAATGTTTAAATAAATGTTGCACGCATTAAAAATTATTACAAATAGCTTTTTAAATTATTTTATCGAAACCATGAAAAAACTGCACTTTTCTCTTATCACTTGGAATTTGTTTTATATATGCGAATTTTTGTGAACACATACCTCGCGTAAAACGAGGGTTAACTGGGAATTGTACATTTTAGCTCAACTTCAGTATTGCACTTAATGTATAATGCAACGGGTTGGCAATTATTTTGTTGTTTCATCTTCTTGAGAAAATTTCGAATCTTGTTCAAACCTTAGCAAGGAACAACCAATCTCGCGTCTGCTAATGGAATTTTTGAATATTAAAACATTATATTATTCCTTTTTATTAACTAGAGAAAAATTAATTAACGAGAATTATTATTTTTTTTTCCTCTTGAATTTCACCGAAAAATGAAAATTTCGTTACAGGAAGATGGGGTTGAAAAAGCAAAGTCAGCATTGTAATTGTCTTTTCCCTCGTTTTCGGTATTAAAATGGGACGAACGATGAAAGAGAGGGGGGGGGAGTAAAAGAGAATAAGAAGAAGAGGAGAGGAGAGGGGGGGGGTTAGAGGTGAATCTTGACTAGTTGCCAAATAAACTTTTCGTCGTAATAAGTGAAGATGGAAAACGAAACATGCCGTGGCTTTAAAAATAATTACGAAAATGGCAAAGTTATGTCGAGTGAAAAGGAACTCGCTACTTGAATCTTAAAGGAGAACCTCGAACTCGCCTCCTAAGTTAATTGTGTGGGTGGTGATCGATGGATATGAGGGGGGGGTACATTGTTCCTTAATTGCGAACGTTTTTGTGCTTAAAAATACACCATTGATAGAAACTGTAAAAAAAAAAGACAGAGGAGAAAGAGAAATACCATAAAAAAAATAAGCCTATAAAAAAAAACCTGCGTGGATAAAAAATAGAAGGAAGAAAAAAATGTTACACGCAAGAAAATTCAATTATGCAAACACATTTTTTCCGGCTTTTAGAACACGAAAGAGGAATTGTTTTAGATTTTTGGTCTCTTTTTCTCTGTTGTGTAAAAGGGTTCGGTAAAGATGAAAGTGCTTTTTGTTGGTGTGAGTTTAAGATTTGTTTCTTCTTTTTCATTATTATCATACGCTTTATATTAGCTTCACTTGTGAGTGAGTTTGTGAGTGAGCTGAAAATTGAACGCATACCGCCATCTACAAACGTTTATGATAACATATTATAGTCAAATTGATCAAAAATAGAATATAAACCAATATAAACCAGTAATATGTATACCAGTATATAAATCTGATAGACTATTGTAAGTTTTCTTGTTTTGTTTTTGTTTTTGTTGTTTTATTGTTATTTTCGATTTGTAAGAATCGTTTTATGTAAAAAATAAAAATTAAGTGAAAACCGCATTAATCGAAAACTGCATTAAGTCTAATGTAAAAAAATAAATAAATTGCATAAATTCGGATTTAAAATTGCGGGAATCGAAAATGGAATTACTCAAAACTAACATAAAACGAATATCGAATTAGTCAAAAAATCGCATACATCTAAATTCACATAAAACGAAATTACAATATAAAGCGTATTCTTAAAAAGCATTTTTAATATACTTGTTTTGTATAGCCTACTTTATATTTGTAGGCCTATATAGATTATTATATTATTGCTATTGTCACATTTATATGTTGAGAGATGAAATTCTTAATGATTTTTGCAATTGTCATTTCTAAGGGTTATGATGTTGAAAGATGAAATTCATAGTGTTTTCGGGTAGCGGAAGGGGGGGGGGAGCGAACGGAGAACAAATTGTGTCTTATTCTAGGTTGTGTGCTTCTTTTAGTCTTCTCTCTAAAGGGTGTGTTTCGTGTGTGTGTGTGTGTGTGCTGTATGTGGTTTTGTGTTAAAAGTTAAAAGGAACGTCGTTCGTTTGTGGCAATTGCCTCGGAGCTTATTATATTACAACGCTTTGCGGTCAGCAGGGACATTGTTCTCCGTTTTCGGGATGTCAATTTTCGTCTATAGTTTTGGGGGCTTGGGCGAGTGTCATGTAACTTGCGTTTAAGAATTCAGGATTGTGGCACTTGCAAAGCTCTGCGGCTCACGTCTTAATTGCATTATAGCAATATCTTGGTCGACTTGTCGGGCTGATCCACGTGGTCTCTTCGTCAGAAAACGGTGTCGTTTTCCGCTGTTTTAGCTCTGGTCAAAGTCAAAAGGAGGAGTGAGGAGGAAGGGGGGGGGGGCGCAATAGCGTTCTGTCGTCTAATGCCACCACCGTCTTAAATTGGTTGTGGAAAATGCCTGTTTGCGTTAATTATGCACCGACTAGAAAGCAACGGTTTGTGTGTCTCGCGAGAACCCAACTAAAGTTTGGGGACCGCTTATATGGGATAGGAAAACGCGGTGCAAATTATTTACCAACTCGATTCTCTCTCTTTTCGTACTTTGCTCTCTGGCAATTCGCATTTCGTATTGTCGTTGGAGGAAAGTCTTGTGGTTTATTATTAAAATGGCAAAAAATTTCTTGGCCAAGTTTTCTTCTTGGAAAAAAACAAAACTGCTTGGTTTTGCAAAAGTGTTTGTACATAAGCCTAGTGGTTGGTGGTTTTGGGCCGTTTTTATTCTTGGATAAAAATTTGCTGCTGGAGAATTTTTGCATCTAGTGGAACAAATTAAAGGGATTTACAGTAAATCGTGCAAGTTTCATAATGAGATTTCTGTTATCGCCTTTGGTTTATATATTTTTTTGTGAGCATGAGGCTTTGTTTGGCTTATATTCTGTCATCAAAAGTTAATTATAAGTGTTTAACAAGCTTATGTGAAGCTATTAAGCATGTTTGCGCCATTGAAGATTAGAATGGGAAATCAGTTTTATGTTTTCACCTCAGGAAGCAGGAAAAAAATAATGCCACCGATTTTCGGTCTTTCAACATCCAGATAAGTCATGATTTGTTGGGTTATCATCCGCGCATGTTTTGAACATTAGCATTGCAACTTTATACAAATTAGCACAGCTCATTACGTAGATTAATAATACATACTGTACTGCAAACTAATAAGTATATCAGTAGCAAACCGTGTGTGTTTGTACAGTAGCAACCAATACACAACTAGCTAAATGTTGGTTCATACAACTAATTAGCTAGGAATTTGTACAATATTTACAGATGTAAGTACAGTATCGGTACAGTATTTGTAACATCGCAGTATACTGTATCATATACGGTACTTCTTAAAAAAAATTACCACAAAATGTTTTTAATTTACAAAATGTATACATGTACAATGACCAATGTTATAAACAAGTACATTAGTTTTTCTTTATGCGAAATTAATTTATGTGATCTTTGAGAAAGTTGATACTCGATTTATGCGAGATTTGAGTTATTTTATTTTTGATTTCTGCAAGTTTTGATTTATGCGAATTTAGATTAATACAATCGTTGAGTAATGTGACATTCGATTTATGCAAGTTTTGAGTAATTTCATTTTTGATTTTTACAATTTTTGTTTCGATTTTTTCGATTTTTATTACATTGGACTATATATACTATCATGACCAACAACTATACAAAGCACTTGTATAGTTGTTGGTCATTCATGATACTATTCATAAACACATGGCAGTATACGTTCAATTCCCAGCTCACTCATTCATTCTCACGAACTAATAAACTCACAAGTGAAGTTATTATAAAGCTATAATAAAAACAAAAAAACTCGAAAAGAAAATCGAATAAAATCGTTTCAAAAGAAATGTTAAAAAAAACAAAAAAACGGGGGTCACTTGTTTAACTAGTGCAAGTAAGATTAGTCTACTTGTACTACTAGTCTATTATCCTGATGTTATTTCTCATCTTACTTAATTGGCTCACATAACTTCCAACACGCCTGGGAGTTCGAATAAAACGGACAAAATAGTCCAACAGAGAAAAAAGTTGTGTTTTTTTCGGTCATCGGAGACGAATCGAAACGAACCTTATAGGCCAGTTGGTTTTGTGGAGTACGTTTCGGTGTCTCGAAGAAGAGCTTTGGAAACTCTCCTTGGGGGCAGACTGAAGAAAATGCCTACCCACTCTTGGGGTTTCGACTTTTCTCTTGTTCACGAGCTGACTCATCGCCACGGTTTCCTTCTTTCGGCAAAAGGTTGTAGTGATCTGATCCTCGGTGGAAAGGTCTCCTAATCTTTGGGCACTGATTTCGGCTTTGCCGTTACAAAGGTCCTTGCCTAATAGAAACGAAACCACAAAGCCCCCTTTGGTCGAGAAGGGAAGCACCTTGCGCAACCCTTTTCTCTATCTCCCCCTTCTACTCCTCTTCCGCCTTTTCCCCCCTCTTGGGATTTCCGAGGAGTAATTGAGAGAAAATTTCTTCAGTCGAAGAACTGCTGACCGAACCAGAGATGATGATGATGATGGCGAAACTGAACTTTCCAAATCTTGGATTGGTAGAAGCTGATTCTTGTATTGGGTTTTGTGGTCTAGTTTTTCATTATTTTGCATTGTACCTTGTTCCACAATCACTTTTGGGTTAATTGGGTAGTTCCAAAAGTCTCTGTGACTTTCGAGTTTTCGCAAAGTGGTAAACGAGTACACTGTGAACATTTTTTGTACTTTCTGGACATTCACCGAACGTATTGGGTAGTTCCAAATTTCCAAACTTTTTGTAAACTTCCTGTTTCAGTTTTCCGAACAGTTGTAGACTATTCACAGTTCTGAATATCTACTGTACGTTACGCACAATTGTTTAATCTTTTAAAAACGTGTTAATGTAATTTTGTGATGAGCATTGCTTACAACAGAATTGCATTGTTTACAGCTTGGTGTGAAAGAGGGTTAAGTAACAGTTTTACAATTTCGAGGAAAACGCGTTTAAAGATCTGAATTTGTTTTGATGTCTATGGGCATGACCACACTTTGATGTCCACACTTCTTGCACTAATATCTTTGCACACATTATTGTTTTGCTCAAAATTTAAGAGTTAAGTGCGGCTAACACATTCGAAAAAGCTTCTTGGCCATTTTTGATAAAAATCTTACTTAACATCCTTTTACACCAGTTTCTTTAATTTGTAACAAATCATACCAATATTATACCTTGATTTATGCGAAGGTTACGTTAACTTAGCATACACCCAAATCACATAACGAATTTGCTTGAAGTGTCAAAACTTTAGCGTTTAGTCACTCGTGCATGCACCACCGCACAATTTCGCGTAATAACGAAATTGTTTTGCTGATGACGAGCATCTGGCAGGATTTCTTTCGTCGCATACTAGCAAAATAATAATGGACTTTATGTAGCGCAGAAAAGGAAATAATTTATTAAAAAAATTGATATATAGGAGGCCGTCAACACGTTCTTCGCGAACCATACGTAAATCAAGATCGCACATATCGAAACTTTTATGAAATGGCAAAATTTCATCCCTCATGCACTATCGCTCAAAGTTGCACAATAGCAAAATCGAACAATTTTCTGGCCTACGAACATCTAGAAGGACTTTTTGAAGTGGTACTTCTTATGTGGGGGTAAAGTGAAAGGAATGTCAACAAAATTCCTTTACAACAATTCCTTTACAACAGTAGGCTTTTGTGCAATAAGCCTGGAGGGTGCAACATCACTGAAAATAGGTCATGACGTATCACTATACGATTGTGGTAGCTACGTCATGAGTAGGTAGCGTAAGTCGCAGTGGCGAAACTACTATTAAGCATGGTTAAGCAGTGCTTAAGGGCCCATAACATGTGAGGGCCCGTTTTGCTAGAGGGCCTGTGGTGTAAAAAATTCTAACCTTGGTTTCACTTTTTTCCCCTTTTCTCTGCCCCACCCCACATATTCTTATTCAAAGCAATACAGAAATAGTCTGTTGACTTTGTGATCTCTTTTTGTCATCTTGTGTCCACTGGTCTGCCTACTATGTACATGGG
>JAQIWH010002193.1:0-26027 GCA_034695005.1 Cryptops parisi | reverse complement strand
GCAGCAAAGAAGTTGTGTACCTGGGATACACAACTTTTTTTATTTGGCGTTTTGTGGTGTTCTGATTGATATTATTTGTAGGGTACAGTACCCCAACAATAATATCAACCGGAACGCTTTTGGAAATTTTTATTAACAACCGAAACAGCGTTCCGGTGCGTTCCGGCCCAATTCGAGCACTGAATGTAGGTAAAGTTGAAAAGTCCTGAATAAATGGTATGTTGTATCACACTACATGTAAAGGATAAAAAGTGCTGAAGAAACTGGATTTTCCAATAATTTATAATAAAAAAATGGTTTCAATCTCACTAAAGTCATTAGAGACCTGAGACGTTAACCATTTTTGGAACACACATTGACGATCGTATAATTGTGTGTTTAAAAAAACTCTCAAAATGTCATTTCTTGGAATTTTTCGTTCACAAAACGATAAGACCTTCTTCACACGCAATGTATGGCAACTCGGTCAATTTGTTGACAACTGTGACGTTAGCTTCTTCCCTAACTTCCCTGACGTTACAGTTGTCCACAAATTACTCCACTTGTCCATGACTTGCCACACCAAAACATTGCTTGTGTGTGTCATGTCAAAAGATCTATGGTCTTGGGCAATTTTTATCCGCTTACCGGATATCGGATACCAACATCATCGTATGATCTGTTCTGTAGCAATGTCTGTAACGATGAATTATCCTCAAGAAGTAAGAATTTCACAATTTAGATACAAAGTTAAAATGTGTGTGTACCAGGAGGATTCAAGATTTTCGGTATTTTGGAACACGACGAATGTGTTATTCTATGTTTGAAAAGCATTCCAAAACACTATTTTTGTTAAACATTTTTTTCAACTAACAAACTAAGTAAAAAGAGACAAAATGATATATCGGTACTTTATACATAGCAAAGTGCAGTACAATAAATTTAAATTATATATACAAAAATATCCGTTACTAAATGTAGGGGTCGTTGATGTTGTAACAATATGCGTGTAAGAGACGTTAATCGAGGTTTATGAGCATGACCCTATTCGAGAGACGACCTCAGTCGTTTCTTCTAACGAAAAACAAATTATTCTTAAAACAATTTTTTTTTTCAGAAAAAAAAAAAAATTAAAGCCCCCCCAAATTAGCCTCAACTTCATAAATTCTCGTTTACCGACACTTCCATATGCCTAACGTGATTTTTCCTTCTTAGATTTTTACATTTATTTTTTTATGGGTTCATTAACACACAAGAATTGATATATGTTACGCACAAATAAATAATTCAAAATGTAGGCAAATAAATACTTCGCAAGTTTTTATTGCAGTAATAATGAAGAGTATTCTATACTCTTCATCTATATTGACTTTTTGATATATCAGTTCTTAGTTTTTAAATTTTACTACTGATTGATCAATTTCAGAAAAAAAAAATTGACAAATCAAAAGTTGTTTATTTTTTTCAAGTAAAAGTTTCGAGATTAGCTGTAATTTAAGTCGTATTTTTTAAACATCGGTAAATAACTCCGGAAAATGCGAGATTAAAAATCCATCATGAGAGACTGTCGTTTGTTGACTTTGTGAGTTCTCCGTTTTTCCAAGAATGTGATTTCTATCATCTTGACTTTGTATTTATTTCCTTTTCTTACCCTCGAGTAATGAAAATGAGAAGACGAAGCGGAAAAAAATAGTAAGAAAATAAAGTCGTCGTTTTTGTTTTCAGTGATGATGATGCCACTGTGTCTGTATTTGTTCTCATTAGGTGCTTGACCGCAACAAAGAAACGCCATGTTGTAAAAACGATTGGCCACAAAACGTAAACAAAAAGAGACCAGGAACAAAGAAACAGTTGAATGGGCATGGATTGGATGAAAAACAAAGAAATGAAAAACAAGGTAATAAACAACGTTGAAGTAATACCCAGAAACTCAAATAATTGTAAACAACACTCAAAAGGATACTTTAATTTCGATTAAAATATTGAACTAGACGTATGGTTCAAGTTAAACAATTATTTACAAAATATCGATATACGCATAAAGTAACACTCAGTTCACATTAACTAAGTTGAAAACTGGATTTATGTTGATTTTGTTTTCTGTTTTTCATAAAGTCCAATTTATTGAGGATATATAACTCTAAATTTTAGTGGCACCATCTAGTGAGTGTTTTGGTGAATATAGTAGTTATCAAATAGACATAAAGTATGAAAATCTTATGCCGATAGACACAATTTTATAGTACCCTGAAGATATATGCAAACTTAGAGGTTTGTAAGTTTTATAAATCTAGAGTTATGGCGTTTTGAAACAAACCAGTGAAACACGACATATTAAGGTTCAACCTTTGAGGCAACGATATGCAGAATGTTTCAGTAAAAACCAACAAACTGAATTAGTTTTACTTCGATTTTGTTTATGTCTTTTGAAATAATACTGATATTTTTACATATTAGTGGCGCCTTCTAGTGAGTGTTTTGTAAATAAACTATTTATCACATAAGTAAATAAAAAATTTCAAAACTAACCCTGATAAACATCATTCTACAGTATCCTGAATGTATCTGCAAAGTTAAGAGATTTGCGACTATTATAGGTCTAGAGTTATGGTGGTTCGAAACAAACCAATGAATCAACTTTAAGGAATACGCACAAATTTCCGGCGGTAACATTAGCCTCCTAGAAACCGATAAACTCAACTCTCCACAATCCGAATCGTTCGCGATTTTTAAGGGGTTATTTGGTGGCCACATTTTACACGACGACCAGAGTGATGATAAAATTCATAGAACAGTTGTTGGAGGGCAATTGAGATGCCACAAGCGTCTCGAATTTCCAGATTTTGTTTCCATCACACAGCTGCACAAGTTTGCAATTAGTCTCATAGAACAAAGGTTAGGTCAAGGCCAATTGAAAACGATACGCGTGCGTTGGACGGAATTTGCAACGAAAAAACGAACATGCCATAACAAACATGTTAACTGCGCGCATTGAAATTCAAAAGACAACAGCTTGAAGAACCCCTTTTCGTCGACGAATGACAGTAATTATCCGCATCCTACATGGCTTTCGCCATACAGGACTTACCATTGGGAAGCAATTCCAACGAAATGGAAACAAGAAAATACTATGCGTGGCGTGTGTTGTGCTGTGTTTTTTAATGTCTTAAACAAACCAACCAGCTCGATGCATCACTTAACAAAAGCCAGTCAACGAAGCGCGTAACATTTCAAAGTCTAGAGGACAACATTTTTGCATCCACCAAAGCAGAGAAAATGGAAAACAAAAACCACTTGGTTTTTACTAGCTACATAAAAATGTAATACAAGAAAATTGCATTCTCCTCCACGATTCAAACGTTTTATATTTGGGAATCTCTCAAAAAGAGTCGTAGAATTGAATAATTAAAATGCTATCTAGGGCTACAACAACAGTAGGTACATTTTATTGTGTACTGTGTACACATGAAAGTCAAATTTGTTTGGGTTTTAAACTCAATGCACAATATTTTACAGACCTCTATAAACATACTCGGGTTTTATAAGTAACTACTCTAGTTATGTTTAGATTAAAGCGGTTTAATGTTCGTAGGTTTACAAAAAAATGTATGCAGCGAGTCACTGTACAAATTATGGAATTTGCCATTTGATTTTCATAGAAATAATGTAAACAAATTGTGCAATATATACCTATTGCACATGTATCATAATACAGAGTAATTCGGTAATATTTGGCAAAACTTTACAAGGTATTAGGGGGTACCAAAACAAAAAGTCCATATAAACTTATGTGCAGAAATGTAATGCAAATCCTGGTATCAACGACTCGTTGATAGCAGAATCTTTATTGTAATCAAAATGGGACAAACTACGGTCTGTAACTTGCAAATGAATCATTTCCGGGCATAGGTTTATATGAATTTTTTTGTTTGTTTTGGTGCTTCCTACCACTCTTTTTGAAATTTTGCCAGATATTACCGAATCACACTGTATACAGGAAGTCTTCAATTTATTCGTATTCCGTACTAGTAAATAGCCCGTCAAAAATTACGAGAATTTTTTGTTTTGATTTCATTACGAAATTCATTGTTTAAACTCATGTTGATTCGCAACATTTGTTACAATTATTTAATGTTTCAACTCATATTGTTTGGATTGGAGTATCGATTTTGGCATTTTTACAAACGGTGGCACTTCCATAGCTAATTAAATTTCGCTATTATGCGATTCAGTGTGGCGGTGCACAAGTAACTTAAAGCCGAAATTTTAACCACTAAATAGGAGTTTAATTTATGTGATCTTCGATTCACTGTGTATTCGAGGTTCGTGCGGAACGTAATCCTTGCATAAATCAGGGACCTCCTGTGCATACATTATGTATAAACGTACATAATGTAATTACGCAAAGGCTACTATAGATGTAACTATACAATAATCAAGAATATATTTTTATTATTAGAGCCAGTTGCTCTTGAGTCAAATCGTACAATTACACAACATACTTGAAACAATTTTTCTACAAAACAAAAAAAAATGTTCACCAATTTTCCGTAATAACACCAAACAGGTATATAAACTAGCTCGTTTAACACACTTTTACAAAATTCATAACACCATCGAAAAAATAAACTGCAAGAGAAAAAAAACAACACCAAACAAACAAACAACAACAGCCTAGAAAATTGTCTCTTATATATTTTTTTCTAGATGGAAGTTAAGGAAGAAACTCGCTATCTTTGGCCATAGCAAGCCCAAGTATAAAGGGGTCGCTCTCCTCAATGAGTCTGTCTGATGAACTCCAAGCCCATTTTTCTCCGCGTGGGCCATTCAATCCCAGGGAAAACGACTGTTATCAGCCTAGCTCGGCCATTACTTGAGACAAAGTCCTCCGATCGCCAGAGCGGCAGATTGAGAGAGAAGATTCTGCACAAGAAGAGAACCAGTCTCCCTTTCTACTCTTCTACCAAAACCAACTTGCTATATATATATTTATATATATATATACTTAGTTTTCCCCCTCCTTTCAAACTCAACCCGCATCGTTGGCTATCTCCCTATGTAACTCAGTCTCCCATTTTTCACCCCCCCCACCCCTTTTTGGCCAAGACCATCCAGGGTCCAACATCCGAAAATGAAATTCTCCATCTTTCTCGTTTTTTTTCCATGGGGGTCACTTCAATTTAATCAATTCCGACCGAATTCATAAGCTCTTTTTTTTTATTAAGGAGGGGGTATTTTTAGACTATAGACTTTTCCTTGTTTTTTTACTATCATTTTATCCTCGAGTGAATATTTTTTATTCGTTTTTTTCATGGATTGAGAAAAGTGTATAACAATACGGTGTTGACACTTCAAACTCGCTGTTTACAGTTATGCAAACACTTTTTGTCAAAATAAAAATATAAAATTTCACTCAATTTGCTAAAAAGGAGAACAAAAATCGGGTTTTGTTTGTTTTAAAACTCATAAAAAAATGTTTTGTTTAAGAAGAATTCGTAACAACATATTTGCTTACGAATATTTTAATCTACGGTGAGTCTGTAATGCGGTTTTACTATTATAAGTTAAACTTTTTTTGTTATATTTATTATATGCAAAAAATGTTTTATAATGTGAAACTTTGAGCGACTGTACATGATACACATAGACAAGTGACAATGTTCTGACTGACAGAGTGGTTCATTTATCGTGACACATTCAAATAATATGAAAACAAAAAATGTGAGAAACAAATGTGTCAAATAAATATTGTTGATTTATGAGAAATCTTTCCAATGGTGCTAGTTTCATTGACCTTGAATTAATTTTCAAAGAAATTGCATTGCATCTAAAACCATAAGTCGTAGCTATCAAGTGATATTTAGAAAGTTACAATCGACGGGCAATTCAATCAGAATCCAGTGTCGTTTCGTTTATTTACAACAATCCAACTGAAAGAAAAATTTATGGTAGGTACTTGGGGTTTAACGAGAGCACCGACTGGCTTTCACAGCTATGTCATTTGGCCCTGAAACTTTAACTGAAATTAGAAACACAGAAATGATGTTGCGATGGAAATGATTAACATGGAACAGTGTTTTATGATGCAGGAGGAAACGGGAGAATCCCGAGAAAACCTGCCCCCGTGGTGTCAGGCCCCGAACTGAATCCAGATAGCACAAGTGGCAGGCGAACCCGGGCCACTGCCGCCAGAGGTGAACGCTCTGACCACCAGGCCACCACGGGGCCTAGAAAGACTGAACATGATTATAAGGCAGAATGATGCTACAAGAGCTTCTCTGAATACCACCGATATCATGCAGTGGAGTGATTTTAGTTATTTTGCATGGTTAATTTAATTTAAATACGAATTTGGCTAAGTTGGCTACTGTACAAGTAAAAGCGCTCTGTCGGTGATCTGCAGAGAAGCTGTCGTGCGCCAATCTGTTTTATAATCAGTATTGTTCACCTTTTTCTTTCAGTTGGATTGTTGTCAATAAATGAAACAACACTGAATTCTGATTAAATACCTTACTGGTTGCAACTTTCTAAATATGACTAAATATTTAGAAAGTTGCAAATGTTACAAGTTATGTATAGTTACATACAACTCATAGTTACATATAGTATATGCATAGTATATGCATACGCATAGTTACAACTCATGGTTTTCGATGTAACTATGCGATTTTCTTAAAAACGTATTCACGGTTAGTGACTCTAGCATCATTCGAAAGACCCTCATACGCCATAAATATTTGCGTGACACATTTGTTTCTCAAATTCTTTGTTTTCATAATATTTGGATGTGTCACGAAAAATGAACCACCCTGTATACCTGCTGCTTTTCAATCAGAATGTGTGCGCCACACATGGTGCAAATACACGCTACTATTTTTCCATTTCACAGAAACTTCGATAGTTTTGCGATTTACGATTTATGCGACTTTCCGATGAACGTAACCCCTCATATAAATATAGATAAGATAACAAACACAGAAAGTGTATTTACGTGTTGAATTAATGTTATTTAAACACCATTACTACCACCCCATTTGTTAACTCTCCCCAAACAAGTCATCATGACCATTCCTTTGTGGCCTTTTGATTGCATATCCATCATTTTATCTACTTGACATACTCATCTATCTATAGTGGGGTACGCATAAAGGTGTAATCAAAACAAAAGAAAAAAGTATCCAGACGAAAAATATATATATAAAAGGAACAGAAAAAAAGTACATTAGTAAAATGGTTTCCCTAGCCCACTTTCGATGTTTGTTACTGTCGCTCTTGTTCCCATAATGCTTTGTTTTCCAATGTTGAGGGGGCGGAGATGGCGCCACGGATGGGGAGCCAGAGCCTAATTTATTACCTCACAAATGCAGGGCACTAAAGCTGTTAGACAACACTCGTCTACTCTACCAAGAAATCCTTTTGGGAAGATGCTGCTGTTGGATCAAAAGTCCATAGACTCGATTCATGTTCCAACCCGCCCTCCACCAGGTGGTTTTCTACTACCGAGGGTCAAAGATCACCGAATCCGTGGAAAACGGGCATTCATCACCAGTTCATTTAATTTTTATCCCATCCCCCTCTTTCCACGTTCATCCCATATATGCTCTTTCACGTGACTTTCCTTTCTTTCGGTTAAATGGAAACCTGAATGGGCAAGTTCTTGCTGAAGATGGATTTTGAAGGTTATGGTCATGGTAATAGAATGTTGTTGAAAAAAAGTTATTTTTTTTTTAAAAATAAAATTGTTTCTTTCACATCTGGAAGCCATATTGGTTCAACGGACAAATTCCTCTTGTTAAAATACAAACGTAAAGTTTTAATTCATAGAAACGTTTTCTGTAGTCTTCGTCTTCAGTGTAAACTCATCTTCTGGCTTTTCCTTTGTGTGTGAAAAGAATATTTAACTTCAAAAACGATGTCAAAAAGTAAACTTGTATTGAAGATGAGAGTTACAAATACCTCGAAACATGTCCATGAACTGATTATGTTTAAATGAGCTTGTCTTTCATATTAAACGACAGAAACTGGACATTCCAAAATATGGTGCAAACATTGGCATGAACAAAATGAACAAATAGACATTACTACTTTGCAAGATTATTTTTACAGTGGAATGCGGTTATTATAATCACGGACAATGTTAACAATCGGTTATTGTTATCATCAGTCGGTCCCACTGTTTAATGTTTTATTTCCATCGTTTAATGTTATCAGCTGTTATGTTATGTTATGTTATGTCATGTTTTTTTTTTGTTAAAACAAAATACTGGTTTCAAAGTGATCACAATAACCGGATTTCATGTATTTCTAAAGTTTAGAATCCAAACTATCAACTTTTGTCAACTGACACATCTAAAAAATGTTCATAGTATCGTTGACATTCAATCCAAACTTTTTAAGTTGATAATTCACACAATGCAAAATGTGAAGTTACTCAAAATTTAAAAGCATAGTGAATGCTAGAACGTGCGTAGTTTTAAAACAAATAATATATCATGTGTGTACATAAAATTGTTAACAAAAATAATTATCTTTATCAAAGAAAAAATAATTTTAACAAAATAAGAAGGAAAACTCGGGAAGTTGCAATAAAGGCTGTTGTGTAAACTGTGGAATTTTTTAATAACCGCAATCATGAACGAGTGCCAAGAAAACGGGGCGAAAAATGAGTTTCAACAGTTCATTTAGGAAAAGATGGTGGAGGAAGGGGGGGAGATAACACCAACCTATATTATTTTAAGTTTTAGAGGTTCAGCCATTTCATGGCTAGTTTGCCCTTCTGACGGGCGCGAGGCGTCATTACTCTCCAAGTATATATGAACTTAAAGCAGATAAATGAGCTCAAAAGTGGAACCGAGATAAAATACATAACGTGTTTTTTGTTTCATCACAAAAAAAAAGTTTGAGGTCAATAATATAGATAAAAATAATTTTTTTAATTTATTGCTTTAAGTAATTTAATTTACTATCTACTTACCGAAAATCTCGTTTAATATCTCGACAGTCGCTTATTCACGAGACAACAACTGAAAATCCCTCCGCATTTCGCGACCCACTGCTTTTCACATTCGAAAGTTTTCTTTACCGGTTCATTCCCTTTCTAAACCAATTAAATTTCAATATGACTAATAATAATCTAAATATAATGACTTTATCTTCTTCTTCCATAATCTCTATGTCTGGGAAACAAAAAGTTTGCAAATCGGAAAGAAGGGGGTGCAAAATGTATTTGTTGGTTAGAATTGTAAACTAACTGCATTTGTCAGTGTTTTATTGAAAGTTATAAAATCAAAAATAGCTTATAACCTCCCCCGGATTTACCCCCAATTAACGTATGAAGTTTTATTGAAATTGGTTTATTCGTTTTCGTATCATGTGCGCACGAACAAACAGACACGACAAGGATATTATTTTTACGGGTTATTTTTAACAAGTTACGAAAGTAGAGTTATTTTAACATCCTACTGCTAAAACGTGATTATTTCTTCTTTCACGTACCTAATCTAGTGTCAATAAAACAGATCGACTGCTACAGGAAACAAACAAAAAAAAAATATCAGAGAATTATGGGAAGATGGCGGACGCGAATAACCTGAGCTGTTAAACAATAACAAATCCCTCGTACGTAAGAGTTCCTCAAAACCCATCAGCAAGTTTCTTTATAGCACTCTTCATTATAAGGGTCCATTACCAGGAACTGTGGGTGTTGTTTTTTGTGTTGCAATCCTCCTGGGTTCTTTCCATCACAGTAGCCAAAGACTACAACAAACACCTCCAGTTTATCTTTTCCTTTCTCTGATGACGTTCTGAGGGGGATTTATAAGGGAATGGGGCTTTACCAAAGGGCAACTCCCCCATACTGAACACTTCCCTAGCTAAAACTACTGTATTAGATTCTTGGGGTGAACCGATCTTTCAAGAACCCCCTATTGGTCAAATAATAGGAGGGTTGGAAAATGATCTATAAAGTAGGACGATGAGAAGAAAAAATGGTTAAATTTATGACCGGAAGGAATTAAAGTTTTTTTTTCCTTCCTATTTCTTTCTTGTTATTGTTGTTGATGTCAAAAAATTGGATGTAATCGGTGCGTTTATATATTAGGCTTAACATTTAATAGTGTTAAAAAATGGTCGTTTGAATGAAGAATTACTGCGTAGTAGTGGAAAGTCCACTTTATGTGTAGCCCACGTCTGAAACAGCCACGTGGCTAAAATGATTGTACCCTGATATCCATAGGCTACAGGAAGTCACGCTCTGTAAGGTTAATGGTGTTCTGCGATCATACACTCGTTGAATTAACTGGCCTATTTGTACCTACATCATTTCCGTTTTTGCACACGATTTATTTAACATGCGTTTGTTTCATGACATTATAACTCTAGAACTATGAAACTTAGAAATTTGGAACTTTGTACACATATTACAGAACTCCTCATTGGTACTTAGTTATTGTTTTCAATTAATAATTTATGTTTGTAATGCTTGGTTTATTTAAAAAAAAAATCCATCGCGAGATGGCGATACTGATAGCCAGGTCATCTTGAAATAAAAAATGTTCAAATTCTATGGACGTTTCAAAAACCGACAACAAAATAACGATAAATTCCCAATTTCAACAATAGTTAAAAATAGCCAGAGAAAAATAGAAAATTCTTCACAGACTTCCAATCCAACAAAAGAGCCACTAAAAGCATGTCCATTTTTTATTCCACGCTGTCGCAACGAATGTATGCATTAATTTGGATACCATTAAGTTGTTCATAATTCTTGGCAGCAGCAAAAGACCACGCTTTTCCCATTAAACATGTCCCCTAAAAAATAAAGAAAAATCATACAGAGACGCACAAGAAACTAATAAGTGAAGACGTTCGCAGAAATTAAGCGAAGCATTCATCTCCGTACGCATTAATAATATCATCCATTGTACGTCCGAAAACTCACTCTCTGTGCCCCTCTAATTTAATTTTCGACTTTTAATGATAAGCATTTCACGCCCCCTTTCCCTCCTCTGTTCCAAAACTGTCATGATTCTTCAAGCCTTGATGGTCTTTTTAGTTGATTTCCGTTTGAATAATGTGGCCAAATGCCAGATGATCAAAGTCAGGGAACAGGAAAGGAAGAAAAAGAGAGGGGAGAGTTCAGGGTTACGACCTCGGTCAAAATGATTGTCAATAAATCCTACTTTCTACTAACCGAGGTAGATCTGGAGTTCGTTTGTAGTTTGTGGCGAGCACATGTTTCCTCTATATAGTTTATCGTGGCTTTTTGTCGTTCGAACTCTCATTTCATGCTTTGGTGCAAAGATGACGACCGACGAGTCATTTAGTCCAATAATTGGTTCCTAATGGAAAACCGAGTGACCAATTTCTATTACACTGTAGTCCACTTCTTTATTTTCACACCCCTCCGAACGATCCTAATAAATTTGATTCGAATACTCATTATTTCTCGTGTACGTGTTTTAGATTTCAAGCCTACTATACAAAAATGTCCGTAAACCTCCAATGCTAGTTTCTGGATTTAACCAAAAACTAGCTCTTGTTATTCGCAAATTGCATATTTTCGATGAACAATTTATATTCGATGAACAATTGAGAATTCGACGGAATAGCGGCGTTAAACTAAAAAAAAATAGTATTTAGAAATAGGGCAAATCTAGGTGCGAAATTTTAAGATTAAAGTAAACTTGTCAACTGTACATTCATCCAAAGAACTTTTCCATTGTTTTGGAAGGGAAACAAGCGAGTGAAACAACAAGAAAGTGAAGCGACAAAAAGAAAGAAATCACAAAAAAATTCAGATTTACATTAGTCGCGCTTCATATTTTTGCTCCAGAAAGTCCAAAAGTAGGCAACCCAATGTCTTTATGTATGTTATAGACTGGTCTGAAATAATTCAATATATGCATTTTAAGGAATAACGACGGAAGTGGATGTACGTCGTTTTTCCGCCAAACTACTAAATTGTAAAGTTTTTCCGCATTCGCGACTTTTTGACAGGTCATATTCACGAGCTTTTCCTACCCTCATAATCTATTTTATAATTGAATTAATATTAATAGCCATAACAAGCGAGAACATCACCCCGCCTCAACACCAGTGTAAACACACAAAAAAGTCATAAATTGAAAGAGAAGTACACAAAAGACAAATTTGTTGGTTTCTCAATCAAATTTCTAAAATAGACGAGGCTTTATAAATTTTCCTGAGTATCACCTCAATTTAGGTACAATACCAAATTTCACGAAATTTTTATATTCGTTTGTTAATGTGTTACATAATGCGCAAAGACAAACAGAAACAAAATAAAAATGAAATATAGATAAAATGATATTCACACTTCCACGGGACAAAAACCTTGATCATATAAAAGTATTATTAAAAACACCCATTATACCCATACGAAAATGTGTGAAACGAACCCAAATAGCTATCGCTTTGACCAAACACCCCAATTTCCTGTGGACAACTAACCCTTGCAACACTTCCTATCACCTACTTCACCCATCAGGGGGTTCCTGCTGTCACCGTTAATCCACTTACAACTGTCAAGCCCATAGCTACTTATTATGGACTAGCTGCCGTTTTCTCGCCCCCAGAAAAATTTTCCTTTTTCAAATCCCTCTTGCCACCTAGGAAAAAAAAAATTACCCCCCACCCCTTGGAAAATGGCAAGATATGGTGTCGTGAAGAGAGCGTTTTGTGAGTCCCTCACTCTTGTGTTTTCTCTACCTTCATTTCGAAATCTAGGCACGCTTCGGGCTATATACCTTTCTCACTCACACACAGACACACACACACACATACTCTTTTGCCATACAACTACCCCCCCCCCCTTCTCCCATCCCATACTAGCAATCTCACCCTCTTTTTGAGTTTAGCGGGGCTTTACATTTTGCTCCCTTACACTCGTTCCGAATCCCATTCCCATCTCTCTGTATACTAAAAAGCTGGGGGGTCTAACAAAGCCAAAAAACCCTAGTCGTCTCCCCTGACTACGCAGCAGTGGCGACCCCAGCGTGAGGCCGAGAGACCAAACGTTGGACACAACACACTACTCTTATTTTTCTTGAATAAAAACCCACCCACCAAAAATTGTTAATGCCAAAGATCCACTACCCCCTCTTCTTCGTCTGCTTCCCCCAAAGGAATTTTCTCGAAAAGTCGAATGGGAAAAACCAGTCAGTACTACTATTTCGGTTATTGGCTTTTTTGTGCGTATGTGTGTGGGTAAATAATCTGAAACATAGGTCACCAAGCTGTTTGTCCCAGAATGAAGAACGAGAATGTGGACAGATTTTCCAATATCCCTAATGGACACCCAAGTAAGCGTGACAGTACATAAGTTGAAAGTGTATAATACGGTATTAGGTACTAAATTTCTGGTTGAGTATAATATATAAAAAAAACTTTTGTACGGGGTTATACATTTTTTATAATAACTGAATAGTACATTAAATAATGCTTTTTTTTTTACAAAAAATTAATTTACTGTAGTGCAGATGTACTTACTTATTATTTATTTTATTTGCTCGGTCATGATAACCATTCATAAATCAACATACAAACGATATAACTTTTATTACGATATAATTTTATTCTACGCTAAATGTCGGTTCAATGCTTAAATAATTTGTTTATAAATCATAAAAATGTTTAAATATATTAGTGATATTCCATATAAAAATAATGACATAAATCGTAAACTATCTGTATTTTTATATTCTTTGTTATATTGATTTGACTTGTGAATTTGTGAGTGAGTGAGTTGAGAATTGAACGTATATTGTCATCTACAGTCGTTTATGAGAATATACTTACTATAGTGCAATGTACCAAAAAAAGCATAAAACGAGAACCGCATAAATCCTTCGCATTAATCAAAAACTACGTAAGTCCAATGTAAACAGAAAATCGCATATATAAATAAATAAACATAAAA
Source organism: Cryptops parisi (assembly GCA_034695005.1). NCBI lineage: Eukaryota > Metazoa > Arthropoda > Chilopoda > Scolopendromorpha > Cryptopidae > Cryptops > Cryptops parisi. The sequence continues at coordinate 12,109 of JAQIWH010002193.1, read as the reverse complement.
TTGCAGAAATAAAAACAAAGAAATGACTCAAAACAAATATTTGATTTATGACTCATAACTCAAATCAAATATCGAATAACTCAACGATCGCATAAATTTAATTTCGCATAAATCGAAATTCGCATTAATCAAAGCTCGGATAAATTAAAACGTGTGCAGAAATCAAAAATGGAATTACTCAAAACACGCATAAATTGAATATAGAAATTACTCAGAGATTACACAAGTTTTAATTCACATAAATCGAATTTCACATAAAAATCGGGAATAAATAATTGCAGAAATCCAAAAAAAAAATTTTGCATTATATATGTATGTACACTACAGTATATCTGTATATGACAGTAGGCCAATAAAGAGTATGCTTAGAAAGCGTTTTTAATGTAATTGTTACATTTAAATTTATTAATCGTTATCAATTAATCGGACATTCCACAAACCCCCCAAAAAATGACTTTGACACTTCTTTTTATGGATTATTTTCTTTAGTTAATTGGTGATTTCAGATTAAACGAAACAACACATTTCACAACAGAGGCAGAACATTAAAAACAATATTGTTTAAGATAAGTCTTAAAGAAATATACTACCGGTACTTTTAACCCGAAAAACAACTTTTTTTTCAAACCATAACACAGATCGTAATAAAAATAGGAAACGTAAACTTTATGATCCGAAACGTATCCCTATTTTTTTCTCCCTTAAAAGAATCGAGATTTTTCCTCCATTTCGATTCGTTTAATTTCAAGTTCATCGATGTTGAACCACTTTTGATAGCTCTTTAATGACACTGGTTGTGAAGGGGGGGGGCCTCCCATTAATTTTGAGGATTACCTAAATTTTCTGAAAAAAAAAAAGATGTTCTTTTCATTTAACTCTGATTGGCTACTGTGTATCTATTGAAGCGCAACGCAATTAAGAAACGTCGGTTGGTTAATTTGAGATGTAAAACCTATTATAATGACAGACATAATCAGTTCGTTGTGTTTTGTGGATGTTTTTGAAGTAATTTACAAAAGAATGAAAATAATGTTTAAAAAAAAATTATTATCATAAAATAAAAATTAGGAAAGTGCACAATAATGTCAACGAGTTTGGAAGTTATGATTAACTACCTATAGTAAATGTTTAAAAATTAGTAAAGTAAAATTTAACCGTATTTTTAATGAAATGAATTTTTTTAATAAACTATGTATTTTTGTTTGTTAAAATAAATTTTGAAATACATTTCTAAGCTAAAACAAATACATTAAAAATGCTTTTTAAGCTTACTCTTTATATACTTCATATACAGTTATACTGTATGTGAATACATAATGCGAAAAATCCATCTTTGATTTCGATTTATATGAATTATCGATTTTTTTTTATATTCGGGATTATGCGGTTTTTTTATTTATGCGAAGGAATTATACGGTTCTCGCTTTATGTGTTTTTTTGGTGCATTGGACTATACGTATACAGTATATTCTCATAAACGATTGTAGATAGCAATATACGTTCAATTCCCAGCTCCGTTCCACTCACAAGCTCACAACTCACTCACTCAAAAGTGTAGCTAATATAAAGAGTATAATAAATATTTGAGCTCTATACTGATTTCAATGCCAAAATGTTTTATAGCATAACATGAAATTTGGCTAAAGCATTTTTTAAATACTTCATTATAAAAATTTTTATAAAATTTTCAACTTTTTTCGAATTCAATTATAAAATAATAAAATAAAAAAAACAAAAACAGAAAAATGATTATTTTTTATGACTGCCGTTTTCCTACAAACAGCCATTTTTTTATTGCTCAAGCAATAAAAAGTATTTTTTTATGGCATCGACAACAAAAGTGAATTCAATTTTTAACTCTTGAAATTTTTTATATTTTTATAAAATAACAAAAAAAAATTTTAAAAAAAATAAATAAAATCAACATTTCAATAGCGAGAGATTTATTTTTCCGATAAAAGATATGCTCTACTACGCTAATATTATATCTCCCCCTCCAACATTTTATTTTTCAAAACTTATAAGGTTATATACACTATAATTCAAGTCAACACAAACCAAATGCAAATATATGAAATTCTACTTTAAAATATGAAATTTAAAATATAACATCAAAACATTTGTATTGGAAATCGCGCTACAGTAATTTATACTTGATATAAAGCGTTACGCGTAGACCAATCTTTCACGTTGAACATTTTTTTTGTCCAAAATATTTTCTTCGAGTTAATTAAGCGTATAACAGGTGTGAATCTCATTATTAAACTTAACAATTTTTATCATAATCTGTATTTATCCTGTATAATTAGTCCGTGTGACATCAACAGATGACGTGACACGAAATGGTTTTCGTGAAAAAGGCAGACAAAGTGGGGGACCAAATTTACGATCTCAAAAATAATGGAAACTGAGGTTGATGCAATATACATGACACATAACACGCTCCCCTTAAAACTTTCCCCCAAAGAGGGTAATTTTGTATTAAAATAGCTATTTTTCATACAAAAGTACTTTCGATACACAAAACAACCTCTCCCCCCCCTCAATAATTAAATACCAAAAAAAAAACGATTCCCAAACACACAAAAAAAATAATTAACTTGAGAAATTCAATTAAATATCACTTTTTGAACAAAAATAACGTTCTAATCGAAAAGAAATCTCGAAATGGGGGCTAAAATCAGTTTTTTAGTGTAAGGGGTATAATGAAATTGTTGTCTTTGCACATGTTCTAATAACATTACTGACAGCTATCATTCAGCGTGAAGAATTATTAATTTACTGCGGGTGAAAGAGAATTAGTCAATTTTTTAGGGGCATCTTCTGTGCTCCCCAGCCATGGTTTCGTATTTCGTGTACAGAGAGAAGGGGGGGGGTACTCAAAGTGAAGATGAAAAACAACAACTGCACTCTCTAATAGGAAACCACATGGCTCCCATTTATTATGTCGGAGACCTCCCTCGACCTGGCAGAAACGAACAGGAGTGTGAGATTAAGTTCAACTTTTCAACACTTTTGTCACAAACCCCAAAAAAAAATACATCAACAAAAAACTTGCTACAGCTGGTCATTCTTATCACCAATATTAAGGGAAATTGTCACAAAAAAACACACCCTAATTTTTTTTTAACATGTTGTCGTTAACCCTCATTATATACTTAACTACCATTAGAGAGTGTTATCCGTTTTGTTGACATGTCAACTTTATACTAATACAGTAAATCGATGATGTCTGTTCGAGATAGATTGAGTCAATAGTACCCCCCCCCCGTCCCTTGAATAGAGTTCAATTCCCTATCACAATTTTATACCCTACATACGACATCCCCACTGAATATCCCGAATCGATATTAATTGCCTACTACACAATATATATCGTTCGCTTGATTATCTGATTCTAATAGGCAATTCCGAGTCGATAGTTGGTGATAGGATAAGGAATAATTTTGGATAAGTGATAAACAGATAATCGAAGTTTTGAAACCATCTATTTTGATGGTTACTTAAGTTGACCACGAATAATAGTAAATCAATACAGCGTGTGTGTATATAAAGTAGTACATCTTTAATTTTTTGCAGCATTTTCGATTTGTACGATACATCAATGCTATTATGAGCTTTATATTATCTTCACTTGTGAGTGAGTTGGGAATTGAACGTATACTGCCTGTTTATGAAAATATACTAATGAACCAAAAAAAAAGGCATAAAACGAAAACCACATAAGTCCTTAGCATAAATCAAAAACCGCATATAAGTCTAATGTGAAAAAAAAATTTTATATATAAATAAATAAATCGAAAATTACAGAAATAAAAAATGGAATTATTTAAAACTCGCATAAATCAAATTGCTAAAAGTCGCATAAATTTAATTTCGCGTAAATCGAATTCGCATTAATACAAGTTCGCATAAACTCAAACGTGCAAAAATAAAAAATGGAATCACTCAAAATACACGTAAATTGGATATCGAAATTTACTCACGAGATTGCGTAAGTTTTAATTCACATAAAATCGAAACATTCATAAATCAAAAAATGGATTTTTCGTATTATGCATGTAAACAACCTACAGTATATTTGTATGCGACAGTAGGCTATATTATAAAAACCAATTTTTAATGTACTTGTTTAGATGTATGAAACTGATCATTTAATAATTGGTGACGAGAAAACAAAAACTGCAGATTGAGTAAGGTTTCCCTGAAACATATCTGATGACATTGTATATTGAACCGATTGTTGTCATACAATTAACTGTTTCCACTTCTCCTTTTTTTTAATGCAGTTGAAACAATACAACTTCCGAGAAGAGTGACATCAACAACAAACAAACGATACAAAAACAAAATTGACAAAATGCATATCGCTTCATCATCAATATAAATAAAAACACATAAACCAAAAAAAAACCAATAATAAAACGATAGCAAAATAAGCACACAAAAAAAAATAATTGGAAAATACTGCCAAAAGGGAAGTTTTTAAGGTCTCCATACATATACAAAGTTTTGCAACCCCACAAATAAGAAGAAGAAGAAGAAAAATGAAAAGGAAGACGATGACGACAATGGAAGACGAGAGACAAATTGTTTCGTGTGACTGCATCTTGAGAAATCCAATATGAAAATCAATTCTAATTAAAGTGCTGCATTCATACAACAGCAGCAGTTTTCCGCGAGCGAAAGGCGCAGTGTGCAAGTGACAGTTGGCGCACTTGCGCTGATTAGTTCCGTGATCAATGTCCCCACGAAAAACCTTCCTGCTACCACACAGCTTCCCTACAATACCTCCTGTTTGCCTTACAACCCTTTCTTATTCTTCTTCCCCCCCCCCCCCATTTTTCTTTTCTAACCCCATCACAAACATCGCCAACCTCACCACCCCCACCCCCCGTCAATGCAAGAAACGAGCAATCAAACTTATACAAAGCGGCGTCTAACATCCACCCACACATAGAATGTTGAAAGAAAAGTTATATTTTTTAGTATAAACTACGAAATATAGATTTATTATAACTATTTACGCATGCTAAAATTTTAAAAACAAACAAACAATAGTTTTGCCATTTTTTATACTCATTATATTAGTTTCATTTATGAGTGAGTGAGCTGGGAATTGAACATATACTACCATCTAATGACATTACCGCTATATTGTATACCAGTAATCCAATATACCAAAAACGCGTAAAACTAGAACCGCATAAGTCCTTTGTGTAAATCAAAAAACCGCACAAGTCCAATGTAAAAAAAAATCTCGTATATAAATGAATCGAAAATTGCAGAAATCAAAAATGGAATTGTAACTTGCATAAATCAAATATCGAATTACTCAAAGCTCGCATAAATTTGAATTAGCATAAATCGAAGTTCGCGTGAATCAAAATTCGCATAAATTGAAACGAGCAGAAATCATAAATTTGAATCACTCAAAACACGCATAAATTGAATATCAAATTACTGAAAAAAAGGTAGGCTATAAATTTTAATTCGCATAAATCGAAACATGCAGAAATCAAAAATGAATTTATTTGCATTATGTGTGTACATACAGTATATTTGTATATGACAGTATAATAATGCTTAAAAAGCATTTTTAATGTACTTGTTGTTAATATGTAGACGTCTTTTCATTGAACGTCAGATGACGTCATAAATCACAGAAAATTCACGAGTTCATTAGAGCGTCTAGAATAGTCCAAATCCGGAATAATATCGTGGATTTTTAATGTCCACTTCCCTCAACTTGTGTGAATTTTATTGGTTTGAAATTTTTGGCGACAGCTGTTACACTGCGATTTTTGATTTTGTGCGACCATTTTCAATAGTCACACGTGCATTACTTAATAGCCTATACTAAACTTTGGATCGATATACCGACACTGTATATGCGTATATCTATTAATACACCGTGTATAGTTTGATGATGAACTTTATACCGTGTTATACTGTTATGGTAGAATCTGGTTATTATGATCACTTTGTGGGATAGGTGCTTTCAATAGCTGGCTGATAATATTAAGCGATAAATAAAAATACACTAAAGGGTGTTTTGGGACCGACTGATTATGACAACAATAGCCGACTGACAAAATTATCCGTGTTTATAATAACCGGATTCCACTGTATACTACTACTGCTAATACTCCAAGCCGCAGTGAAATCTCTGTTTTAGTTTCTTTTTCACAAGTTTTCAAATTCACGTTTCAAATTTCTCATGGGCGTGAATTATTTTCTCCCAAAAACGTAAGTACAAATTAAAAATATATACAACCTGTATACATTTTAGTTTACCACATCAAGGACATCTGTCATGAAGTTCATTACATTTTAATTTTGTTTATATTTTTCGCATTATTTTTTTTTGTCTGGCTTTCACTACTTTTCCTAAAGTCCTTTTATAGAACTTCACCTAAGGCACTTTTTTTACCTTCTTGTTTTTTTTTACACATCCCTCCCCAAAAAACCTCCTCCTGTGTCAATTCGACCTCTTCCCACCTTAAAAGAAGTTTTCCCACCACACAAGTGAAAAACAAAACAAAAAAGGTGGACACCCCCTAAGGTGACTTTTTGGTTCAGAAGACAGTTATGTTACCTGAGAAATGCAATTAACCTACACTAAAAAAAAAAGAATTCACACCAAATGTAAACAAAAGTGTTATTTAAAGACAAATACCAAGTCTAGACAATGTTCGACCCACTAAACTTGTTTTCAAAATAAAAGTCATGCGAGTCCAATAAAGTAAAGTCCACTGTCAACGTTTGTTTGGTGGAAATTCCAAACTAATAGGGTTGGTGAAAGGCTTGAAAAAGACGTCAAGTCGCGTGATGTAGATATAAAACGATAATTATCGACTGTGTGTGTGTGTGAAAAATTATTAATAAGTGGGTACAGTAAATATTTTTGGGTGTCGAAAAGTGTTAGGGTCATAATGGATTCCCAGTGGCAACATCTGTTGAAATTTGTCATCCGCAGGCTGGAAAAACAGGCGTTAAAACAACGACAGGGCCTCAAGAAAAGGGGCTCGAAATAGCCTAAACTCAAAGCGTGAAAAATTTATTGTTTCTTTCTCTTTCCCCACCCCCTCCCATACATCCCTGGAAAAATATTCTTCAACAAAACGTCACTATCTTTGCCCCGCGTTTCTTATGTTTTTTACTATTGTTTTCTTGCTCCATTATAGGCCTGACGTGAAGAGTAATCTATATGTCTCGAGAGGACGATTAATATACTCTTTTCTAGACCGAGTTAAAAATATAACATTATTATCCTGCTATAACATTACGTTGTACAAAAAACGATTGAAAAAATAAGCTATATTCACGTTTTAGGAGGTGTTCAAAAACAACCGGACTTTTCTTTGACCCACGATGAGTGGTTTGTAACTTCATAAATAAAAAACGAATAAAAACAAAAATTCAGTTATTTTTTTAACATTGTCTAAACACCAAAAAAATATTTTATGTGCAAATTTTCTATTCGGATTTTCTATGGATAATTTAGTCACCAACATGGAAAATCTTGTTCAAATTTAAACTTTCTTTTGATTTTAACAATTCAAGGATAAAAGCATTATTACAAAACAAAAGTTTTCATTTTTATACGTTTTATAGCAGCTTCACTTGTGAGTTTGTGAGTGAGTGAGTGAACTGGCAATTGAACGCATAGTACATTCTACACCCTGTAGCTGAACAGTAGTATGCGATGTAATATGCAGGCATAAATGCTTGTATACTTCATTCGTTTATGAAAATATTTATTTATTTATTAAATAAAAAAATAAATAAATATGGAAACGTAAAATGAGAACCGCATAGATAAAAAACCGCATAAGTTCAATCTAACAAAAATCACATCAATCGGACCAAAAATTGCAAAAATCGAAAATACAATTACTCCAATGTCAAATTAAAGATTGCACAAATCTAAATTCGCATAAAAGGAAACCAAACTTGCAGCAGGCAAAATGGAAATATTACTTAAAGATCGCATAAATCGAAATTAGTATAAATAAGCGAGAATAGCATAAACGAAAATAGCGTAAGTCCGATGTAGCAAAAATAGCATAAATCGAATCTAAAATTGCAAAAATCAAAAATGGTATTCTTAAAAAGTATTTTTATTTAATGTACTCGTTACCATTGTCGTCTACTTCTATTAAAAAGTTTGACGTGAAGAGTAATCTCTGCATGTCTTGACAGAATGATTTATCTACTATTCTAGGAAAGCGCTAAAAATAACAATATTACCGTACTATAAGAAATATGTTAAATATGTTTCACACAAAAATAAAATCGAAAAATGTTGATGTAGATATGATGTTCAAAACTGAGCCGGATTTTTCTTTGAGCCACGATCGATAGTTTCTGGCTTGACCACATCAAAGAAACCGGGTTCCAAATTTTAACATCGACTAGTAGACACCAACAAATATTTTATACAATGTTTCTTTCGGATTTTCTTTGACACGGAGAGATAGATAGGCTATGCTAGACCCTAACATTAAAAAATCCTGTTCCAATTAGAAATTTTTTTCTGATAAATATAAAAAATACAAAGATAAAACCACATTAAATGAGTGAACTCTTCCGAAATAACATTCGATTTTGAAGACAACAAAAGCTGAACAAGAGAGACCCTTCCCCCTTCCCAAAAAAAAATTATGCAAAATTTGCATCAAAATAGGGATAGAGGGGATGAAATCCAATGTGTGACACAACAGGGTCACGTGAAAAAAAAGGGGAAGAAAAACGGCACATGACGTGTATTTCCAAACCTAACGTGTGTGTATGTATGGGTGGGTGTGTTTTTGACGTTCTTCCACTGGAATGAACACATACTTTAGTGCATGCAAAACTAGAGACCAACCTCATCACCGAACGGACTTTCCCTTAGCAGAAAAGAAAGAATAAAAGACTAAAAAAAATAGTAAAGTGGTATGAGCCATTTTAACCCTATAGCCATTATATCCCACCCCCGCTTTTGGCCTTTTAATTCAACTCCCGCTAGTGCAATTGCGCCCGAGAAACACGAAATGAAAATGTAGGGGATGAAGGGAAAATAGCATCCAGAGGTTGAAGGGTGTTTGTGGGGGAAAGTTTAAAAGATGAAACGAGCAAGGGGTGATATTATTACTGGGGGCCAGGGGCTTGTTATTTCCACCATTTTATACTCCAGTGACTACTCAGCACCACGAACAAGGTGGAAAGGAAACGTTATTAACAGCCATCAAGAATTGGCTGTAAAAACGTACTATAAAGCTTTAACGTGACGTTTAACACCCACTAATGCTATGAAATATACAATAATGCATTGGCAAAATTTTTATATATTCATGCAGCATAAGCGAGGATTATAATAAATGTGATATTAAAACTGAAAGTACTAAGTGTATGATACTGTTCAAGTGTATATGATATACTGTAGACTGTAGAAATATATCAAACAGTAATGTCGTTATGAAACACAGATACGTCAACACAGAAAAGTTCTCGATTTATGCGAGTTTTTTTTACACGCTATTAAAGAAGTGAAATTTTCCGATGCTCGATAAATTCAAAACTAATCTCTCTATTATACGATTTTGTGCAATGGTAAAGTAATTGAAAGCTGAATTTTTTGGTCTTTACATGGAAAATTTCGGTAAATGTGATTTTCGATTTATGCAAGGTTTGCGCAGAAAGTAATTCTCTTCTAAATTGTAGATAATCTTACAAGATTTTCTCTAGCCATACACCAGGGTCAAGTGAAAAAAGGGAAATAAAAACGACATATGAGAAATCTTATTAGAATGCTCGTTATATGCAAAAAAACATTTGACCATTATACGATTTTTTTTTGGCTGTGGTGCACAATTGACTGAACGATGAAGTGTTGTCACGTCATGGAAATTCAGACAGAACTTTTGGTATATGGAAATTTGCGAAGAACTTATTTATCCATTAAGTGGAAAACCTTCTGTATCGGTTTTAAGACAAAATGTCTTTATTTATATAGAACGAGTATAAACTTTTGTAAATACACTAAAATATGAGTAAATACACTACTGTTTTATTGACCTACAAGTAACTAACAACGCTAGAGATATTTACTTCGTGGACATTCTATTCATACGTAATCCTCGCATAAGTCGTAAAAAACAGTGTACGAATGTACAGGGTGATTGATGCAGCTAAGTGGTCACAATCAAATATGTTAATTATGCTGAAAACAAACAGTACAATTTATTAATACTGCAGTAATGTATCAGTATAACCTAGAGGCAAAACGTAATTAAACATCAAAAATACACATCACATCAATGAACCAGGCATTGTTGTGTAGCAGCTGCCCCTGCTTTTTTTCCTGTTATACTGAACTTGTTTCGCTCATAACTTCTGTTTTTAACGGTCGATTTCCGATCGGTTTTATGCATTTGCATTATTTGGTGAATCACATATGGGGTATGGGATACATATTAAAAAAGTTAATAATTGGATAACTGAGAATAACTTTCATGTTACTTCTGGAAACTGCATTGGATAGCTCATGGGTCTTCCCCATAGGTTACATTACAGCAGTTCAATCAGAATATTTTTTCCCACCAATGGTTTTTGCGATATTTGGTTGTGACCACTTAGCTGTCTCACTCTGTATAGTTAAACTTATACATAGTTCTTGTATCAAGTTTTAACATTTGAAATGGTTACCACACTTCATTTGTAAACCATTTTCTGTACATCACTAACCTTTTTCTCATACTCAAAGCCTCAGTATAAAGAATACATTTTCTTTATATATACAGTAAAGTAGGCATTTTATATACGCTTCCGGATAATAAAAACTAAATAATCAACCTTTATCTTTCACCCACAACGGTTCCAAATTCGTTACTGATGACACCCTGATCCCACCAAATACCTTCAATAGGTATACTTTGCAACTCCTTTGGCATCTCACCAAACTTTCCACCTTAGGTATATATCGAAAAAGAAAACAACCAAGACAAAACCCCTTTTCCAAATAAGCCTACACTTTCTTGACCTTCTCAAAAAAGAAAATATATATCAAATAAATTCCAACGGAAAAGACCAGTTTGGGAATGAGTAAAAAGACAGACTTTAGCCAAAGAGTTACCAAAAGCTTCTAGATGATGGCACAGCATGTAATACTGCGATTACCACCACGAAACAGGTAAATCCCACCATGACTTTCGCTTCCACCATCTTTTTTTTTGTCTTTTCTTTTATATACAGTACCTAAACGTTATTTTCCGAAAAAAAAGTGGCACTCGATGATCGAGCCAAGCCGGATCAAGAATTTTTTCTTTACTCTACAAACATAAGATATCTTCACTCGCTTTTTTTTTCCACTACAAAACAAGTCTATATCTCGGTAGTAAATCCGAACGAACACTATTTTCTCTAAACCACCATTTTTTGTGGGTGTTTTAAAACCATAGTTCCGTTTTTCTCGTTATAATACTCTCTCCCACCTTTTCAAAATCAGCTACTTCCTGCTCCTCCCACTTTTTTCCCATAAACGCTTCTTATCATCGGATCGCTGAAAAACGCTTTCGTTTAATTGGGTTCTCGCTTATGCTCAAGTCCCCGCCCACTTTTAAGATTGCAATATCTAACAACTATTTATTACAAGGCCAAGGTTCCCTTACCAAAAAACAGAACATACCAACCAACTTTTTAACTATCATCGAGTTCAAAAGTTTTCAATAATAAACCTTAACATACCAACAAAAAAAAATTAAACAAAAAATATTTTGTGGAAAATTAATCGCCATTTTGAAACCTTACCCCTTCCGATGCAATCTGCGTTTATCAATCATAATACCGAATTTCAAGCACACAATCTTAGTTGAGTTGGAGATATTTTCCTACCTGAAAATATATATAAAAAACAGATATAATTTACAAATTGAAAAAAAAAGTATGTTTTAAAACAAAACAAGAGTATTAAATGAAATTTAAGTGACTATGTCCGGATGTGTTAATCCATTTCTGCATTTTGTTCCATAATGTTGTAATCCTCTTACTGCTTAATTTAATCCACTTTGACGTTAAAGAAAAACCAAAAATAATGTGTTGTTTTTTAATATGTGATTTAGAAGGT